>VOQK01001651.1:0-13833 GCA_015052645.1 Benitochromis conjunctus
TTGGTCTTTCTGTGGAGTGCAGGTTTGCCAAAATAGCTGCCAGATAGTTTCCAAGTTAGAATAGAGGGGGGGGGCTTTTGAGAGGCAAGGTTAACCTCTGAATTTCTCCTCTCTTTGCACCCTTTGATGATTTTTGTCAACATCAGACAGCAGTGTCTTGTTTGCTCTGCAGCACAGGACATCTGGAGGGGAGCACAGCTCTCTTTCATGCTTCAGCCCTATTATGTTTATATTAATGGCATAAACAGCTGTGGAAGAATATTTTGTTCTCACAGCCCATCACTTCAGTAGACCTAATATAGGCCTTGGCAAAGCTAACAGAACGGTACCGTTAGTACTGTCTTGGGGGAAAAAAAAGAATAGGAACAGGACTTTGATCTGCAGATGGCGTCCAACGAAGATTTCTGTTCAGATAACAGCAGGTTTTATTGTGATGTTCCGAGTTCAAAGTGCATCTTGGGTCTTCGAACAACGACTGTTCAAAACTCACAGTTTGAGATGCTTAACATGTTGCAACTGCCTTTCATTCCAGAAATTTCACCATGGTTCCCTGCAAAGCCCAGTTAATTATGAGATTGCGATCCCAAAGAGCGTGACCTTGGGAACTGGTGGAAAGTGGCTTTACTGACATGAAAATTTTCCCTAAGGCCAGGACGCCTGGAGGTCATTCCCTTCCTGGAAAAAGCCTATTCTGCTCACAAATTCAAGAGTCTGTTATTGTCAAGATGCAGATGTTTAGTTTCTGCACCTCACTGAGAAGCTGTGGATGTGTTGCGGCTCTAAAGATTAAATTTCAGTTGTGCAAATGGTTGCATGAAGTGCCTTTCCTACACGATACAATGGTGATATACACAGTGTTGTGGAGAATAGGGTACTGGGCAAGCTGACAGACTGATCTAGCTTTGGCCTGTGGTTATGTGGGACATTGTTAGTGTGGCCAAGTCAACAGGTGGTGTCAGATTAGTTGGTCTTGAGGCGAGAATGAGGAAGAGAGGAGGGCAACTCTACTGCATTCAGTGTAGGGAAGCCAGTGCTTAATCACAGAGCCATCAAACAGGTGTTGGCACTTCCTTTTTAAAACTTAGCTAGAAAGCAAACCTTTAAATCAACTCATCACAATATATGTTTAAAAGAGACATATTTTAAGTCATGTTAGCACCTTGGTTCTTGGGTTGGTAATGCCAGTTGGGTTGCCACTTTCTTCTAAACTAAAATATCTAAAATAAAACTTTTCACTGGATTTCTGTGGGATTTTGTACAAGCATTCACTGTCTCAGAAGGGTAAAGCCCATGGACTTTGTTAATCCCCTGACTTTTCCTTGTTCACCACTTTAAGGTTGACATTTTTGTTTTCTAGTGAAATTCCTCCACAACTGTGTGAGACTTACTGTGAAGCTTGGTATAATAGTCATGGGGGAAGTATAATTAAATGATATAGTACAAATATGTACAATGTAGCGCTAACTGCTGCTCCTGTAAGAAAAAAAACAAACATACAGCACCAGAAACAGAAATTAGAAAATACACAGATACATAACTCAACAATCTTCAATTAGTGTGAGTGAGAGAGAGAGGAAGAGAGAGAGTGTGTTAAAATGCCTGTGTCTTTGTCACAAATGTATGAGGGTGGAAAGCCATAATAATGCTCCCCAGGAGCCAGTGGCAGACAGAAATGGAACTAGGACAACCACACCATCTGCAGCCCCCAAGAGTACCGAAGACCTGAGACCACACATCTTGGCGAAAACCAAACGCCAGGAGGCTGGCCATCCTGATATGAGTCGAGAACAGTCCCAGGCACCCAAAAACCACCCGAAACCCAGCGTCACCCCCCACGGCCAGCACCCGCCACCACAAACACCCCAGGCCCCACATCCCAAGACCGTTAGGCAGCACCCACTCCAATCTTCCACCGCCACTAACCGAGGCAGACGCACATGATTTGCAGTTCACGAGGAAAGTTTTCTTGGCGATGCATTAGGAAGTATGGAATGAATGTGATGGATTTGCATCCATATCTAGTTCACTTATGTCACCTAGGATGCACAGCTTGGGTGAGGTTGGGATACCGCAACTAAACCATGCGGATAGGTCTTCACCTATCCTCTGCCAGAATCTGTGGACATGCGTGCAGAGGACCATGTATCGTGCATATAGTTCTCAGCAAAGTTGTCTTTGCAATAGGTGCATATGTTTGAGTGTGTGAGGCCCGTTTGGAACAGCCTTTGTCCTGTACAGTGTGTTCTATAGAGAATTCTGTATTGTATGAGTTCTAAGTTGGGGCTTTTTGTTATTTTTAAGGTGTTTAAGCATATTTGTGTCCAGAAATTTTGACCTGGACCAATGGAAAGATTTCATTTACACTTCACAGTTGGGATGGAAATTGATTTGTCAATTTTAAACAATATCTTATACGTTTTTGATTACTATTTGGGGTACAGATATTTAAAAATGTGTTACTCAAGTTGGCGTTTGTAGATTCAGTTGACTGGGATTGAACATTTCCTGTATGATGGATTTCATTCGCCTTTGCTCATTCTAGATTTTCAACATTCAGAACAAATGTAAGTATTAAGTATTATAAATCTGCCTTCTAGATCTGTAATAGTGTTGCTAACAGTGAAGTTTATTTTCTGCTAATTAATTTGGCTACGCCTCTTTGTTTTGAGTTGTAACAGGCTGAGAACGTGTGAGGGAACTGTGGAGAAGTGAGTGTGTGTACAGATCTTTTGGACATATGAGTCTCCTGTAGAAAGACAATGTCTGCCTGTAAGTCATTTAATCGGTTAGTAATTTTAAGCCTCTTTTCCCTGAAACCAATTCCACGTTCATTCCATGAGACAAACCTCAGTGTGCTCATGTTTAAACTAACTAGTGGAGAGTTGAATGTTTGCTCAAGTTGTGTGTGTGTGTGTGTGTGTGTGTGTGTGGGTGCGCGCACGTGTGCATTCGCATCTGTCTATCTTGTACGGGTGTTTATGTATCTGTGCTGTATGTTGGTGTGTGTGTTTGGAATGACTGTGTATGTGACTGTTGTGTATGTTTATGTGGTAAATTGCAGCATTGAAGGCAGAGCATACATAATGCTGAGTGCAGAAAAGATGTGAAAGGTGATAATGGGAATAAGACAGTATTTCGGTGACCTAAAATAAAAAATTATAATGTTAAGAAAAAAAAAAGTGCGTCAAATTTGGACAGTTTTTTGTCCATCGACTCCAAAATGTCCACCATGTCGCTGGTCTGTGGCGAAGCTGGCTCTGGTGAATCTTCTGGGCCACTTCTTTTTGTCGACGGAGCCCGTTTGCTGCTGGTTTCCCTATAATGGTGCGCTCGAAACACCCATCAATAAAATACTGCAAACTGTCCAAGTCTTCTTCGCGGTCCTCCAGAGTGTTGCAGTCGATTGAAATATGTCTGTAATTCTTATTTTTATTACCTTTAAAGCTGTCGAAGACTAAATTGGCAGAGAAAGTTAGTGACAGAAATGTTTGCAGTTAGTGGCACATTATGTTCAATCCTGCCGAGATTTCCGTTTCATCTTTCCATATTACAGCATAGCTTTCTTCACTTACCTTCTGCCATAATTTGCTATATCCGCTGCTCACACTTTGCTGTATCCATAAATCATTCTGGCTGTTTTATACCTTTTTCCTCATGTGTCATCCTTGAGTTAATAATAGTGGAATGGCTGTTTTCCCAACTATTGGCTACATTGTAAGGTAAATACTGTACAAGGGTATCAATAGTTCTTATATTGTATATTCACTGAGGCTCAATTTGATATTTGTCCTGAGCTTTTGCTGTGTGTCAGAGTCGTTTAGATGCTCGGGCAACTCAGATCTCTGATCTCTCCCAGTTCCCCAGTGGAAAAGAAAGCAGACTTATTAAGTGACACAGCAGTGCTTTCAAAGGGGCTCTTTCTGTTATAAATAAACAGGCCAGGGCTGGCCAAGCTAGAGCTGCTCTTCCCCTCGGAGCTGCTACAGGTCTCAACACCTCGCCTGTCAGCTGTCGTCTGGGGGAACTGACCCCTGTTTTCCCCTCCTCCCTGTAGGACACTCTCAGAAATGTTACCGGAAACACATGCGCTATTTTCAGACCATGCACTGCTGCAGTGTTTATGTTGTGACACGCATCTCAGGTGGGCAAGGACTCGATGGTGTTTTTGTAGTCTCCTTTTTAAGTATTCTACTGTTTACTGTTCTGCACATGAACGTATAAACATTTATTGGCATATTTTTCTCACAATAAGCGCTCCAGGAGCTAAACCTCCAATCCAGTAAAGTCAGCTTTCTCACTAACCGCACTGGCCTATTAAAACAGATTAGTTTAATTCCTGGCAAAACCAGTAGGCTGATAGCTGTTAGGCAGCGTATGTGTGCATTCCTTTATACCTGCACCATTCCAGTGCGGGGGGGGGGGTGATTGCTGAGCTTTTGTTCATTAGTGTTGGGGTTATCCAGGACTGACCACTGAAAAAGGAGTGGCTGTCATTCTAGGTGGTCTGTTAATGCAGCATCCTGCTGGGGTGGTAATTGAAAAGACTGTGTTTCTTTAGGTGTCAGTTAGGTTTTTTGCACCTAGGATTATTTGGGGGGCATGTGGTCATGCTATATTATCCCACCCACATTGGGAATGTAATATAGGTTTTGAAATCACTTCCATCTACCCGTAAAAATGTGAGAAAATCAGTGCTTACGCAGTTTTTCGATGATTTAATATAGAGTTTTATGCTGTATGTTTCTTCCAAACTCTCAACAATACGACATAAATGTGTAGCAAAAGTAGCAAGGCCACACAAAATCCGAATCTTCTCATTTTGCTGTCACTGAGGCTGACAAAAAGACCATTAGAGATAGGATTTCATTAGGCATTAGGCCGGGGTATCTTGTTTCACGGGTGGTTTGCAATCTGTGCTCCCTGTCTGGTCACGGTGTCGCCAGGCTGACCTTTTAGCCTGAAATACAGTATGTTATCGTGACTCGCTCCAGTTTGCGAGTTATATTGTTTGGAGCCAGTTCAGATTCACACAAAAAGAAAAACGTTTTAACCCATGTTGAATATCTAATGATGGAGTGGAATCAGTTAGCATCAGTCACATTTACAGTACATGAGCAGACCAAAATAGCAGGTATGAAAGGTGTAAAAGTAAGTCATATTTGTAAGGACTCCTCCATTTTTTCCATGAGAGCAACAAAGAAAAAACTCATCACCTTTTCCAGCTGCCTCCGGTATAGACATCCTTTCTCATCCTGTTTAGCTGCACCATGTACACAAGTCCATACAGGCTGGATGCTTCTTTTGACATGCCTCCCTATACAGTGAGGGTTGGTATAAAGGGAACGGCGTGTGTGAGGCTGTGTGGCAAATGCTAGCCTGAGGCCATATTTACTTACCACATGGAATGTTTGGCCCTCCTATTAAGGGATAGACATAAGATTAAAGCAACAGACAGAGGCTGGGATTTTACATGCTTGTGGATGACAACAGACTGTTGCAGAAGCAACTGATGAATAATTTTTCTTACATATTATGGTGCTTGTGCTCATGATAAAATTTACTTACTCAGACCCTAGTGGATGTAAAAAGCACAACTAATACTAATAATACTAAACTGGTCTTGAGTAATAGTTATCCAGGTTTTCTGAAGGCTTTAGAAATTTTTTTTCAGATAAATGTTTGTTTGTTTTTAAATTAACCCTCTTAATGCTAATCTATGAATCATTCAAGCTAAAAAACCCCCCCACCTAACCTAATTTTGAATTGTACTTTTTTCATTGCAGTGCAGCTCTTCTTGTTGCATTGCACCCTGCAGCATCATTCTCCAAATACCACAATATAACTGAAGCAGAAGATGGTCAAGCAGACACTCCAAAAATGTGTTCAGAAATGTGGACATATGCTATTCTGGGCCCCTTCCTTCTCACTGCTATTCATCTCTTCTGAAAAAAAAAAATTGGTGTGTTTGTTCCACCCACAGCATTAGTCAGTGAACACTTTAAGAAGCCAATCTGTGAATAATGTCAAAGGGCTCCTTAAACTTCCTTCCTGTCCAGTCACATTAGAGTAAACCATGGAAATACCAATGCATTGCTGTGCACAAGGGCCACATTGTGCAAGTGCTTTATCCAGTAGAGGTTTACTGTCGGAACTGGTAGTTTGTCAAATCACCGACCACTCCTATACAGGTTAAATGTAGAAATTTGCATTATACAAACATAAAAATCCTGCCCTAGTGACACAGATTTGTAGTCAAAAATGATGTGTGTGCAAAGAAACGTTGCTCTTGGGCTTATCTCTTTTCCTCTATTTCTTTCATCACTCTTTCACAACACTCAGCCAAGCATATCATAAAACCTCCCTCATATCTGAAAACAGCAATGTTTTGAGATCAGTAGATTTTGCATCTTAATTTTCCTAACTGTAGCGTGAGAATTATGTATTTTCTTTTATTCTCTCAGTATAGTTCTGTTTTACCTTAAGCTTTTTTTCATGTTGTTTTCTTTGTATGCACATAACATAAATTTACCTGCTGTAGTAGACCTGATCTAGCGTAGGCCTGCTTGTTCACAACACCTATTCTTCAGCTAACAATGGTCAGCTAAACGGAGTTTAACGATTCTGCAACTCAGGGCTGCATTGGTGCCTGTTTGTGCTTGGTTGGCCCTTTTTTTCAGCCTGCCTTATCTAAAAGAAGTAAGTATGTGTCAAGCTTTCATCTGCTTGATGCTTTGTACAGTTTACATTCCATTCCTGCTTAGTACATGCTGCTACTTCAAGCCCGAGCAGATATTAGAGAGAGTAAAAGGAAGAGAAGGTGTGGTGGTTAAAGGGAGGTGGAGGGTCAAGTGGGCTGAGAATTCATCTTGTGAAGGTTTTCTGCTTGCTTAAAAGGTCACAACGTGGCGTTTTGATCAATTGATTGGACTGAGCAATGCTGCCTTTTTCTAGCTTTCATTTTTCTGTTTTTGCATATCCCAAGCTCTCATGGGAACAAAGGCTGATAGGTTGTGTGAGCTCAAGAGGTGATTTAAATGCTAAACCTGTGCTGCTGCTATCAACAAATAGTGTCAGCTGCTATCAATAAACATTTTAATGAGGGAGCATCACTTTGTGGGAGACTCATGTCTGTCATGAGCTTCATCCGTTTTCTTTCTCTTTTTTTACTGTAAGACACTGGCTGTGCCTTTAAGATATTTCTTGCAGATTGTCCTGCAGCTGCATCAGTGGGTTTATTAACAGAGTGGGCGAACTGAGTCCCTGAAGAAATCTTCTCACGCTTCCTCTGACAGGCTTTGGATATCACTGAGATGTAACCAGGACGGGAATGCTGACGTGTGGGTGTATGATAGTGTGTGTCTGTTCATGCAAGGCTGTATTTGAGCGTGTTTGTTTGCGCGTGGTACCAAATGCCAGTGTTTGTGAGAATATTCAGTTTTTTTTGCTTATCTTCATTAGAATCAGTTTGCACTGCTGTTTTGCCTTCCACAGTTTCATGCTTGCTATAATTTGGCATGCAGGCAGCAGAATACCACTAAGTGACAATCAGTTTTCATCAAAGGGCATACGAGGAGGTCAATATGGGGAAAATAATGTGAAACTCATCAGCACAGAATGATGATAGATTAAAAATGCAAAAAAAAAAACCCCAAATTGTGATGAAATGCTTGAATGATGAATAAAAGGGCTTGTAGTGCAAATGTTAGCATTAGGGAGGCATTAGTTGTTGAGAACCAGAGATGATAGCAGGCCTCCAGCTGCAAGACTCAACGACAGCTGACGGTATTTCTGTCTTGAAAGGTTCTTGGCTCAGTTATTGTAGCGCGATCAATCGTTTTCCAAAACGTTTTGCTTCTCACTCATTGCCGTCATCATCAGTTGTTCATGCTAAACAGCTGAAGGTCTGTATTATGTCTCATGTCACCTGCCACTCATTATTCATGGATTCCATCATTCCCCTTTGTAGCGCTACTACCATTTGGTTTTGCGAGGTCAATGTTGCATATTTTTAAGTAATTTATGAGTAAATATAAAAAATATATATATAATAATATAATAATAATATAAATTAAATATTCATAATTAAAAGGTGTCCATGTGTGTATGTATCTAAGTCACTTCATGTATGTTTATGTCGACGCCTACTTTTTTAAAAAGCCTAACCCGATTACCATGTCTTATTGGAAATTGAAACAATTTAGTAGAGCAATGTGTTTACAGAGCAAGGTACTAGAGTCAGGAGAGCTTCTGAGGTGTTTGTCCTCTGGGTGGGGTGGGGTTTTTGAAGAATTACAGAGTCCGTCAAGAGCTTTATCTCCAGGGAGAGATAACTCTAACACCACAGACATGTCTCGACCTCAAGACTCAGAGTAAAGGTCAGATTAGCTTTAGAACTAGAATGCAGTGAGAGGGCACATTCACATGGAGTTCTCAGCTCTGTCTAAGATGAGGTCGGCTGACATTCTCAAACAAGTGTAGCTCAGCATGTTAGCTTTAGATCAGGTGTGAATATGCAGCCGTCCCTCAAAGGCTGGTCTGTAAGTTTGTTCAGGGTTTTTTTTCCCCCCCAAATGGCATCCAGCATTTCCAGATGATACACCATCCCAAGGGAGTGGGAAGCGGGAGATGATCACACTAATGGTTGGCTGGTCGGCACCACTGAAAAGAATTTGGTTAGTCAGCAGTTTGCTTTTGGAAATGGCCCGGGATTGTTGTTGTAAGGGTGTTCAGTCAGGGGAGAGAGGATTTGGGGGGATAGATCTAGTTATTTATTAGCTGGATCCATTCAAATGGGAAAACTACCATGACAGAGTTGGGTGGAAATAGGAACTGGCATGCCATGCCTACTGGAAATGCCAGGGGTGGCATCCTGCCAGAGTCGTATAGTGAGTGTCTGGGCAGTCTGCATGCTGAGATGCTGAGAGCAGAGATAATAAGCCCACACTGTGCTCCAGTCGGGCCACCATAAACTTTATCAAGATGATCAGATATGAGAATGGCTGGAAAAGCTTTGTGTCTTCTCAGTGAGGTGTCTGATGTGTCTATCACGTGTCCTGCAGGAGGACATCGTTCTGGCTGCATGCTTATTTGATTTTGTATGTGTTGTCATGCAATAAAAAGAATATTGCAAAAGAATTTGCACTTCCTGAGGCTGGTAGTCTGTAGTTTAATACATGAGGAAAAGGTCAAGTGGAATGTATTCTGATGTGTACTGGCTATTCAAATCTCCCTTGAGGTGAATGTACTAACACTTTATCAAGTTCCATATTTAATACATCTTTAGATTATGAGCAATACAGCAGGAGACCAGGCACAGCGTGAAAAAAGACATTTTCGCTATCATGCCTCAGAAACATGGCAAATTGTGATAAACAGGATCAAAAGCCACTTTACATTTATGATCGGACATTTTATGACTTTTTGATGTTTCAGTTCAATTCAATTTTATTTATATAGCTAAATAACAATGGTTGCCACAAGGCAGTTTACATTGTAAGGTAAAGAGCCTACAATAAAACAGAAAAAAGACAACCTTCAGATGACTCCCTATGAGCAAGAACTTTGGCAACAGTTGAAAGGAAAAACTCCCATTTAACAGGAAGAACCCTCCGGCATAACCAAGCTCAGGAAGGGGTGGCCATCTCCTGCGACCGGCTAGGGATAAGGGGAGGAAGACAGGACAAAGACACGCTGTGGAGAAGAGCCAGAGATGAATAACTAATGCCTAAATGCAGAGTGATGTATAAACACATAGTGAGTGAAGAAAAAACAAGGCGATGGAAGAAAAAAATACTCGTGCATCATGGGAAGCAGCCTAGAGCTATTGCAGCATAACTAAGGAAGGATTCGGGGTCACGTGATCCAGCCCTTATCATACACCAAAGTTTTGGTTAGAAGTGCTAGAGGGCACATGATGGTTCATTGATTGACTATATGATGATAAAAGGGTACAGAGTCAGTTTTGAAGGATGTGGCATACTTTTTTAGACTGGAGAGAAGAGTGTAACGCATACTTTAACAGATTAGTGTCATTATGATCTAAACTTCAGCTGCTTTTTCTGGCTTTCGAAAATACTTTTTATTTGTGTGTGTGCCTGTGTACTTATGCAGGTATTCCTATTCTGGTCATTGGTGTTGGAGTCAGCTGTGAATTTCTGTGGCATTAACATTTACATGAGTAAAAACCATAAATGCCATGTTTTGAATTTAAGCGTTTGTACTGTCGTGAACTTTTATTTGCATGCTGTTAAAAGAGATAATGACAGATTAAAGTAAACAGATCACAATGCCCCATTTCCCATTCCAGCTTTTGTTTTCTCTCCACAATTCCAGAGCTCATGTATAGCACTGGGTGTAACCCTTTTCCTAAGAGACTTCAACCCTTATTAATCTCTCTGTGTTTACTGCAGGTGACACAGGCCTCCAAGGTATGGGGAGAGGTTCCTCTGCCAGAAGATTTGGAGGCAGAAAACAATGTCCAGGGATCTCAGAGTTTACTGGACGATGATGAGGACTTTGCAACTGATGAAGCGTCAGGAGGTGGGTTTGGTAAAAGCTGCATAACCACAAAGCAACAGCTGCTCTTAATTCACACCACTTATGCTTTCAAAATAAATTCTTAAGATTGTTAACCCACGCCAAAGCAGAAAATCGGTAAACATTTATTCAGAGATTCAACTTATATTGACTTGCAAGATTACAACTGTTTAAGGGGAATATAGATATTCAGCAGATTTCGTGCACTACTTTAAATATAATTGAATAAAGCATGTTTTCCTCACCTCAAATCGGTGCCTTGACCTATACTTCTGTTTCTCTCTCTCCAAAGACCAGCCAAGTGGAGAGGAATATGGAAGCACACCGTGGCCTGATAGCACAAGTAAGTGAACAGACAATCTTGTGGATCTAACAATTCACTCTGACAGATTTTGTTTACATGCGGTGGATCACTCAGCCCTCTAAAGCTCCCCCATCTGTGACTCTGACGTGCACCAGTAGCACCGTGCGTGCGCGCGCGTGTCATTGCGTGCGTTTGTGCATGCACACTTGCGCATAATGTCTGTCGGTGTCTGAGTGATGATACCTCCACATCCTGCTGCACCCTCTCCTCCCTCCTCGCCAGCTTGCCAGACTCTGGTCATAACACAGGGCCTTGGCTTTATCTTTGAGACATAAACATCTCCTCTTTCATCCTTTTAACCATTGGCGGAGGTGACAGCACAATAAGATACATAAATGCCCAATGAACAATAAAAGCTGCGGGAAAGCACCTCTACCCCATTATTTGTATGCAGACTTGTATTCTGTTCAAGGAACACACTATATCACTGCACATAGTTTCAGAAAAAAAATTATGCAGAAACCATAATAAACTTTGCATGATGGTCTGACTCTTTAATCATACCTAAAGATCACGTGTGCTCGGTGTGCCGCTGTTCTTGGTCCATGTTTTATAGTTTTTACAATCCCTAGATTGCTTTTCATTGCAGATAGCAAAATAACTAAGAATTACTATTACCTGACCTTTTAACTGAACATATGTGCATGCTATTCAGGGTTAGCCACAAACGATGCCTTGAGAGTATCAACTAGTAACTAATAAGACTGCATGTAACTGCTGAGCTGTGATGCTGTCACTGAATTAATGCTCGACGTCAGAGGATAGCTGGAATCACATCACAGATATCAGTTTCTCAGATTTTGATTTCTAGTTCACAATGAAGCTTCACTTATCGATGGCATCCTATATGATAGAAATTATATTTCCCATGAGTATAGTATTTACACTTGCTAGGTCCAAGCATTTTCCAAAGTTGCCCTTTCTCACTGCAAAACAGAAGATTCACTTCAGATTCATCCTCACTGCTGGAAGTACTCTGGTTTAGGAATGACTGCTGACTGCATGTCTGCATGTACAAACATGACACTCCCCAAATCCACTAGGAAATTGCATGCAATTGGAAATCACAGGTACTTAGTACTAAGGAGCTAATAGGTGAGGTTAGGTAAGTTCTTTTAATTTGGGTTCTCACATGGCACGCCATTAGCTGAAGTCTTTAGATCTACATAGACTGTATATAAAAGATAGAGATATGCTGCCATAACTTCAGCCATTTTGGTCTGGGTTAGTAGTATTGCTGTGGCCCTAAAGCATACCAAAACTTCATCCTTTTTGACTAATGAGGACCAGAATTTATTAAATGAACATTAAATTGTATTCAGTAATACATTAAACTACAGCTTAAAACCATAGATTCAACAGTAGATTCCATATGAAGATTTCAGAGCCAGTGAACCAGAAGGTAATTTCCAATAGACTTTGATACATAATAGACTATTTTTTGCAACCAGTGGACTCGCCCGTTTGTGGTCATCGGCGAGAATGTAGGTTTAAGTCTTTGGCTATAACAAGCTTTGGCTATAACAAAGCTTAATAAGCTAAAGCCTACATAGGTACTACTTCTTAGGTTGCCCTTGGTGGCATAGACTTGCAATTGACAAGTTCATAGAGCTGATTACATCAGGGCAGAATAATTGTTTTGGTAGCAAGCTAGCATAAGAGCATCATGTGCTTCACCCACAGACCCACAGAAATAGCAATTCTGTGAGGCCTCATAGTATCTAGGCCAGTTAAAGGTGCCAGAGGATATTTTAACACGGCTAGCATTAATGTGTGTGGTGCTGACATCATGTGATAGCAGCAGATTAGACTAGCGAGGCTTAACTGACTGTTGAATCACTTTTTGACTCAACCGTCAGTATTTGTTTAGTGTTGACTGACTGAGACATAGTAGGGAATGTATTTTTACCCCTTAAACACAGCTTTGCAGATTATTTCAGCCTAAGTTGTACTCCTGCCTTCTGCAACACGCTGAGCTTGTGTGGTTCCGTCAAATCCTGGTGGTCTTATAATGAGAATGGCAGACAGATTCATGAGAGACAAAATATCTAAAAGTCAAAATATTTTGATGTAGCATTTAATGTAGCTGTTGAAAAGGAAGTTGAGATTATGTGGTGCTTTCTTAATTATATTGTGCTATCTCAAAGGTGTCTGGACACATTTGCATTCTGCCCAGCATGACCGTGGTGGGATGATTAGTGTAGTCAGACTAACACCATATATAGATCTGAGTAAATCTGCTTTGGGAAGGAAATTCTGTTTCCTGTGCTGAATCCTGAATACTTTGCTGAGTGTCTCTGTCCTGTTGGCTGTCCAGACAATTCACCCAAGCCTGTGCCTTCCTTCCCCCTCCACTTCTGTGAATGGCGAGACGCTGGTGGTACAGATGCCCCCATTATGCTTTGTATCCTGTTGTGTGACTGTTTGCTGATGGTTAAGGAATTCCCATTTCCCTTTGTCTCAGACATGTACAATGAATCCCTGCAAAACATCTGGAATCGAAACTGCTCTTAAATAAGAGCTATTGTGAACCGTCTTCTGTGTATTGTTGTTCTTTGTCTCCCTCTTAATCATAGTCTGCAATCTTTTCCAGAGATATGGACGCTGTGTCCCATGTCCTCCTAACCTTTCATGTTGACCTCTAAACTCAGAGTCCCAAAGAGATTTCTTTGGGACTCTGAGGAGGTAAATCCAGCTTATCTGCTCTGTGAGAGCCTTTCCTTCTTCCACAGGCTCCATTACAGACATTCCCAGTGTTTTAAGGATATTGGCCACTTTGTTTAGGACATAAGGAAACAAAGGTTACTAGGCCACTTGCTTGCAATAGTGTAGTAATCGGCGAAAGGCCGCTGGGGTTTTGCTCTTCACAGTGTTTATTTTGGGCAAAAAGCTTGAGAATAAATTTTTTTAATATACTTAGACCAGGGTGAAAA
>VOQK01001655.1:0-13191 GCA_015052645.1 Benitochromis conjunctus
AGCCAGAATTAGACTGGGTGGTATTTGTGTGTTTGTGTTTTTTCCTTGTCTCCCTTTTTGGGGCATAGGTAGGCGGGGCGGCAGTGCTCGGAACCTCTGGCACACCTGGCTGTTATCAGACGCTCTTAGCGAGAGGGTTTTTAAGGAGCGACTGAACTGATGCCTGGTGTCGGAGTATTGCTCTTCCAGGCGAGCCGGTGAGCTGCTCGTCTCTGTTTTAAGTTTTTATGGATTTGTTCTTTCGGGATGCTGCACGGAGTTTTGTTTGGTTTCTTTCCAGTCTCTCGCCTCTCGTTTCTTCTCCGTGCCGCCCCGTCTAGTTTTCCCGTGGACCTGCCGGGGTTTTGCGATCAGCTGTACAAGTAAGCTCTCCAACTCCCTACATTCTTGTTTACGTTTTTGGTTTTTGTTGGACACCCCTAATGTCGTTATCTTTTCCTTTAGATCGAGCGTGCTGCTAGTGGGTGTGCCTTCCTTCCCTTTACCCTTGGGCCCTGCGTTAATTTACACTGTTTACTTTGTACATACACCAACGCTGTACAATAAAACTCCCTTCACTGCACCCCGTGTCTCCGTGTGTTTTGCCTCCTGAGTCCATACGCAGTCCCACATAACACCAGCCTTTTTATGGCTAAAGAAATTGACAGTCCCAAAACAGAGTTTATCTATATGTGATTTTGCAAATAGTTAAGAACGTTAATTCTTAAACTTAAAACTTAAACTATTTTAGTATAATAAAGTACTATGAGATCTTTAAGATGTGATGACACCCATCTGTCTCCCAATCCAAACTGGGAGCTGTTTTTAAAGAAAAGGGGCCTGAAAGCTGAAGGATCTACCTCCCATTCTACTTTTTTTAATACCCCAGGAACCACAAGTAAGCCTGAGACTTACATATCAAGAGGAGATATGAACCTATGAAGTCTTTCATCAGTTGGAGTCATGTACATTGCCTGACAGGTGTCTAGTTTTAATTATTATTCTTTCTTAACAGTAGAACCACCAAAGCTAGCTAGATGTGACTCATGTCCACGTATCACCACTGAAGTGTTATTAATAAGAAAAAAAAGTTAATTATTTATAAGAAAAAAAAATGCAAGGCTATAACTACAACACTACATCTTTATAAAACTGAAGTGGAATATCAGGTGATTCTTTTTTAGGTTAAACAGGTTAGAGTTTTACAGGGTGGAGATATGGACATGAATCTCACAGACTGTTGACATTTACAACAAGTGTTAGGCATGTAGAAAATTCTGTAGATGCACCTGCGTATGTTCCAGTAATCAAAGCTTGTCTTTGGGTTTGTAGCTCCCATCTGGAAAATTGCTTTTCTACTCTCTCTCCCCTTTTCCCTCTCTCTCATGCACAGTGGTGAATAAATAGTTAAATAACATTTAAATAACAATAAATTGTTATTTTATTGTGAAACAAATACATTATTATGCATTAAGGGAAATTCCAGAAACATACATTCAAATATTTGTTCTCACCACATAATTGAATGATGTGCAATAATATTCTTAGATTCATTTAATCTCTTTTTTAAATTTAATCTTATTCTGCTTCTATTGGAGAAGATATGAGGAGGTCAGAGGACTTATCTATGCTTTTCAACCCGCGTACATGGCGTTCATGATCAGTCGTGAAACTGAGAACGTCAAGTCTTGTGAGGAGATTGAGAGCGCCTTCTGAGCCCTCAGCGCTGAAAACAAACCCTACATCACTAAAGAGCTCTACCAGAACCTGACTAAAGCAGGTAGACTACTGTCTGTCGCACATGAAGCCCTACCTCGACAGCAAGGGCTGTGAACTGCCGTCAGCTTTCACCCCCCCACACACAAAAATGTTTACTGTAACATATATTTCTTATAAAATTCTTGTTTGAGTAATTTTGAGTAGCATATCCCCACTGGGGGGGAAAAACAAGACTGGCAGGATAGCTGCCTTTAAAAAAAAGTTCTTAGCCTCATCATTTGTTTCGCTAGTAGACTCACGGCTACCAGCCACTTGTTTTCTTTCTGATTTTAATTTTCTTTTTTTCCTGTGAATGTTTGCTGGAGTTTCTCCCACAGTCCAAAAACATGCAGTTAGTGGGGATTAATTGGATACTCGAAATTTCCCACAGGTTTGAATGCGTGAGTGAATGTCAGTGCAATTGGTTGTCTGTGTCTATGTGTTAGCCCTGCGACAGACTGGTGACCTGTGTTGATGGCTGTCCATTTATGACAGGTGTCTTTATCATTTATGACAACTTTAAATGACTTATGACAACAGTAAGAAGCAAATTTTTATAAAACAGAAAACCCAGGCTTAACCCTGAGGTCATGTCGATAATCCCAAATTCTGCTTCATAGCACAGGCTGCTGGTCCGACCCACTTGAGATCAAATTGGGCTGTCTGTGCCCCTCGCACTGAAATGAGGTTGACACCTCTATATTTGATTGTTTTGGTAATAAAATAGTGTATAACAAACAATGACATGTCATGAGGCCCTAATGCTGTGTTGTTAACTTAGCTATGACTCTTCATTTTATTTTTTCTGTCCCCCTCACTCATTTATTTCTACTGATATCCTAATAAACTTTTAAACATTCTTCTCTTTCTTAGCTTGGGTCAAGTAAAATATATAAAAAATTGATAACTAATAAAGAAGTCAGTCAATGTGGGGGGATGACAGATGGGTATTCCTGGATTATAGAACTTCCTGGAACAACCACTGAATCTGGCTCACTCTCTCTCTGTCCTCCAGCTCTCCCAAGGAAAAGAAATGTCAAACTTCCAAATTTCAAACATCGTCACTATTTTGCTTCTTTAATGTCTGCATTGCATTGACTTCATGCTGAGTGTGACTCTCTTGTTGTGTAAATCTTATTGTCAGTATGTTCTTAGAGCTTTTTCAGGTATTTGTTGCTATTGCAGTGTTAAAGCAAGCCACATTTAAATGTTCTACTTTCCTTGTCAGAAAGTGCTGATTCTTACCATTGCTACATGTTTAAACTACCAGGCAAACAAAAATAAAAGCAAAGCCGTTAATTGAGGTAAACTTTATTACCTAACTGTTATTAACAAGCTGTTGAGGTCATTTAAAGGACATACCTATGAACAAACTTCCAAGAAGGCAGAGCAGAAGAGTCTCTCCTTGTTAAACCTGTGAGCTTCCTGTCCCTTGGCCAACTCAGTCTGGCTTTTCTTGTCAGCCTGTGATTTGTGGGTCTCACAGGAGAGGAATGGGAAGAATTCCTCTAGGTTAAAATCTGCAAACAATGAGTCTTCTGCGAGTGTGATGGATGGGGCACATCCTAGTCCATTTGTCTGTGCTTTAAGCTTGCCCGTATCAATTGTTAACAAAACTTTGATTAACATGCAGTCCTGAGTGTTGGCTGGCCACAGCAGAGCAAAGAAGAAGAGACTACAAAAGAAAGAACATAAGATGGATGCTCACTAGGCTCAGGAAGTGGGAAGTGAGGGGTGGCAGTGGGAAACTGGCCAACCTGTCAGTCTATCACAAGGCCAACAGAGAGATAGACGATTATTCAAGCTCACAGTCACACTTGTGATAAATACATTTTCATTTGACTCTATGCAGTCCTGTGAAAAACCAAGTACACCCCATGAGTCAATAGCTACCTTCAACAGCAAGAACTTTAAGGAATACATTTCCTTATGACTTTGTCAGTCTTTATCACTGTGGAGGAATTTTGGCTGACACTTATTTATAGATTTGCTTCAGTTCATTCATGTTTCAGATTTTAGTCTAGACTCTGATTAGGTCATTTTATACCTTTTTTTCAACCATTGTGTCGGTGTGCAAGCGCGCTTGGGATCACTTTCCGATTGTGTGACCCAATTTCAAAGATTAGCAGTTGAACAGATGGCCTCACATCTGACTTTAGGACACTTTGCTATGCAGAAGAGTTCATGGTCCACTCAGTGATTACAATATACCACATCCTATGGCTGCAAAACAAGCTCAAATCATCACCCCTCCACTACTGTTCTTGATAGTCGGAATAAGGTTTTTGTGTCGATATCCTGTATCTGGTTTTTGGCACTGAGCACTATGGTTAGACATCTTTACTCTGGACTCATCTGTCCAAAAGACAGTGATTCATCGTCCACTGAGGCCTGTAGCGAATGGGTAAGTTTTGGTTTTTGTTGTTTTCTTTTGCAGTTTCTGAGCATTGCATGATCTGGAGGAATTTGCTGGGATGCGCACTCCTGTGGAAAATGTGTTAACACTATCTGAACATACCTGAAGTCCTGACCAGAAAACTGCTAGAAAATTTTTTATCTCACCTCCTGATTAATCAAGTGCATTTGATTAGCAGCACTGGTTTGCTACCTTTTAGTTTGTATGAAAGCAGTAAGGGCATACTTGTTTTTCCCAGGACAGCATAGCATCCTGCAAAAACATTTTTTCAACATGCCTACATGCTAACTTTACAATCACCAGTCAACCTAACATGCATGTCTTTGGACTGGAGGAGCAAGCCAGCAGTCATGCAGCCGGCAAGTTGTTGTGTTTATATTCCAAAGGTGGATTTTCACATAAGTGGTGCGCTTATCATGACTCTTGAAATTAAGCAGGTGTAGAGACAGTTATTGAGGTTTTAAACAATAAAACAATATTTTTTTAAATGTATCCAGCAAGTAGTATTTGTTACCCTTGATTAGATTTTATAAAAATCTGGACACCATATAACTGAGTTTATTTTGGGTACAATATAACTGATAATTGATATTATAATTAAGGTGTTTTTTTTAATTTTCATAAAGCTATCTAACAAGCACTGTGTGATGTTTGACTCTTGTATTACATAACCATACTAAATCATATTTGAAAATATTTTGGAATCAACACAAGTTTGTTACTCGAACTTCTGTGTGCAGTATTAGAAGTTCATTTGGTCATTTGCTAAAATAAGACTTGCATTGTTTTTGACAGGGTCCAGATTTGTAGCCATCAAAAGAACTGTCTCATCCATGTGCCACCGCTAAAAAGTTTTTAAAGTTTAAGGAAAAACATTAACTTTCACTCTGAATTTTCATGAACAGTTTAAAGCCAAGTATTTTTAGCATCTTTTGTACCATATTCATAGATATCCAGTCCATTTGCTCCTTACAGGACCATCGTTTTGCTTCATGTCCGGCCATCGTTTTGCTAATTGGACCTCCTGAGAAATAATTAGATGACTCGATGAAAGTGACCGGGATTTTTGGCTTCACCAACAGACGCCACGTTTCTGTCTTTTGTACTGCAGATCATGCCGCATTTTTGTCGCCGCAGGAAATGCCGCCTGTCCAGGCAGAACGTCTGTCAAAACTTTATCCACTGTTTGATGATGAAAATCTCCATGTTTTCAAAGCAGACCACACAGTTCCTATGTTAAATTTATCTTGGAGGACAACAGATACCATTGTCATAATATTCTAGACGAACTGTTGGCTCACTAAATTTTCTGTCATACTTCATACTTTTCACTTTAATTCAAGCTAAATTTTTCCAAGAGGGATATAAAAATAGATAAATATAGATTATTTACACCTGTGTGCGTCCAGTAAAGAAACAAAATACAAATCTGAAAGTATTTTGAAGGGACAAGAAAACTGTTAATATTCTGACCAATGATTCAAAACAATTCTCAGTTAACTAATAATGCAACAGGTCTGAAAGTGAATCTTTAAATGTATAAAGAAAAAATAAGATTTCCAATTGAATTGTATGTTCAATAGATAGCAAATACAGAGATGCCAGTATAGGGGAAATATTGCCAAACTTACATGTGTCACTCAGGATCCTTGCTCTAGCATTGTGCACCGCCAGCATTAAGGCCTTAACTTTTCTGAGAGTAATTTGCAATGTTCCAGCCTTGAAGTTACAAATCAACAAGTGACCCTTGCTTTGACCTTAGCTAAATGTCAGATGAAGTCAGATGTCAGATGATGAAAAAAAGATGATTTTGACAACAGAACTCATTTGTAAGTATAGTTTAGTACAGTGTTTCCCAACCAGTGTGCCACGGCACATAGGTGTGCCGTGAGAAATGATCAGGTGTGCCGTGGTAGATATCTGGTTCCGCCTGATCAGTACTCCTTCAGATTTGTATTTCGATTGGCGTGCATAACGAGCAGAACAATTACATTCTCTTCCCCTAGAGGACAGTACAACTACCTGCTCTAATTAAATAGGTTGCCAACTGCCAGTAAAACAGAAGAAGAGTTTGGTCTTGGGTATTGTTACCAAAATAAATAAAGTCAGATTTTCTTGAAAAAAGTTTTATTCTTTCTTTTTTTTTGAACACCAATAATGGAATGATTTGGAGGGTAAAATCCAGTAACTTGGACAAAAACTAACTACAGTAACTGCAGTGCATCCAGCACCGCTTGTTCCACATGTTGTCATGTTACAGTCTTATTCCAAAACGAATTAAATTATTTTTTTCACATTACAAAATTCTACATTCAATTCCTGCACTATGATAAAATGAAAGCAGTTTGCTTAAAATTCTTGCAAGTTTATTAAAATTAAAAAAACATGTAGACAGGTATTTACAGCCTTTGGCATGACATTCAAAGCTCAGAGCATACAATCCATGTAGTCTAAGAAATTGTCCACAGACCTCCAAACGACTGTATGAAGGCACAGATCTGGGGAAGCATACAAAATAAATGCCTGATTGATTACAAGAAGGCCTATGACTTCATGCCTCGAGCTTGAAGGATAAAGACCGCCTGCAGGGGCGAGAGTGAAATAAATATATCTCACAACAGCAGTCACCTCAAGGTGCTTTATATTGTAAATTAAAGACTCTACAATAATACTGTGCGTACACACACACACACACACAAATGTTATTTTATACGAGTAGACTGTTTTGACTCCTTCTTTGATTTTTGAGAAACACTTTGAAGACCTCTGGGATGAAGGGAGAGAGGACCCCCCCATCAGTGAGGGCTGCCTGTAGTGCTATTACAGTACATTTGTGTGTGTTGGAATCTGCTGATGGTCTACTAATGACAAATGGATAGACTGAGCCAATGGGGAGCATGCCGTGTGAAGTCAAGTGCAAAATTGATATTTCAGGACAGCTGATGCATTGTGGGAACTAGGCCTGCTTGGTATCATTGGTAAGGTGTCCCTGAAATGCAATGCTGGCTCTGTTTCTGTCATGGGTTTAAGAGTTGTTTTGTTTAACCTCTCCTAAGTGAGGAAAGAATGCAAAGGAATTGTTTTGATAAAATACGCTAACCGATGTATGAGTAGATAAATTTAAAGTACCATTTAGAGACTGTATACAGTTTGATTCAGTGAAAAACCATTAAGAGACCAAAAATTAAACAAAACAAAGAAACAAACAAAAACCCCAGCAGATCAACATTTATGTAAAAAGTCAATACGTCTCTAAATCTTAATATTTTAACTTCTAAATAACTACTGGATACTAAAGATGTCACAAGTGAAATATTTTAAGCATATACCAAATATTTTAAGATAGACAGTCCAAAGAATCGTTAATGAGCAAGAAATTTTAATGTTCTCTAAAGGCAGATGTTTTTGCAGAAAAGTGGCTCAAATTAGAAAACAATTCATGGGCCTTGCTGGCAGTTTATGCTCACATTTGTCACTTTTTCAAACGTGGGTGCATAGCAAAACCAACATCACAACTGCTGGCATGGTCTACACTTTGGTGCCTTGTTGTGCACCTCAATATTTGTAACCATGTCAGGCCAGGTTGTCAGCCTTTACCTGCACTGCAATGATGCTGGCATGCTTGTGAAGAATTTTGACCCAAAATGCAGACTCCAGATTTAAAAAAATAAAGAGCAAACCTTTATTTACATGAGGTGGCAAGTCCAGATGGCGACAGGGGACTATCAAAATGAAACAGGAAGCCTAAACACTGAGACAGAGACTAGGACACAAACTTGACAGACTAATTCCAATTCAATTCAATTTTATTTGTACAGCGCCAAATCACAACATCAGTCAATGATACTGCCTAAGGGAAGCGTATATAATGTCAACAGAATTGGTCCTAGCACTGAACCCTGTGGAACTCCATAATTAACCTTAGTGTGTAAGGTTTACATGAACAAATTGGAGTCTATTAGATAGATATGATAGAAACCACTGCAGCACAGTACCTGTAATACCTACAGCATGCTTTAATCGCTCTAATAGAATGTTATGGTCGACAATATCGAATGCTGGACTGAGGTGTAGCAGGACAAGCACAGAGATGAGTCCACTGTCAGAGGCCATAAGAAGATCATTTGTAACCTTCACTAAGGCTGTCTCTGTACCGTGATGGGCTCTGAAACCTGACTGAAACTCTTCAAATGAGCCATTTCTCTGCAGATGATCTGTTAGCTGTTTGACAACTACTCTTTCAAGAATTTTTCATATGAAAGGAAGGTTAGAGATTGGCCTATAATTAGCTGGGTCACACTCTTTTACATTTAACATTCTTTTACATTTTGAGAGAAGCTAATTGAGTCTAATAACAGAATAAATGTTGTGTTTTAGCATCTATATGGATGTTAAAATCACCCTCAAAAATTATTTTATCTGAACTGAGCACTAAGAAAAATTCTGAGAAATCAGACAGAAACTCTGTAAGGCCCAGGTGGACAATAGATGTTAACAAATAAGACTGGCTTTTGAGATTTGCAGCTAGGGTGGACAAGGCTAAGCATCAGGGTTTCAAATGAATTAAAAGTCTGTTTTGGTCTTTTGTTGACTAATACGCTGGCAGACCAAAGTAAACACAAAGACAAAAACTGACTAAAGACGGAAGACAGAACAGAAACACAGACTAGGCACAGGGGACACAGGAGAAAAGGAAAAAAAAATAACCATAACCAATAAAGAAAACTATGAATACTAAATCAGAATGAAAACATAACACGAGCAAAGACAATATTCAAACTGAAAACTACAACAAAATCAAACAGAAAATATCAAACAGAAACTGAGAGTCCAAAACTGCAAATGCTGGGTAAAAAACCCAGGACTATGACAGATACATGAATGCAGAAGCATTTTATATTCCCAGATGACAGTGAGGAAGATGCAAAGGTTGGAAAACATGAGTCATTCTGCAGCTAATAAAAATATAATCCTCTCTGACAGCTTTGTTTCCTGTTTCAACTTCTTCTATTCCTTCACCAGCACTTCTGCAGTTTATTTTTCTTTTTTTCTGGCTTGCATCACCCATCATTTTGGGAAAGACTCAAACAAATCCAACATGTCTCAGTTGCAGGTGTAAATGGCTCTGTGTTGAAGTCACACTTTGTGTAACCATTACCAAGATTTTCTTCTTTTCTAACCACTGAGGTCAAGTTCTTGCTCAAAGCACAGTGGAGAAACTGACACAGTCATAGTAGAATAGAGTAGCTTAGTAAAAAAAAACAACAACAAAAAAGCCAGAGTCATGGATTGAGGAGTCCATTTTTCATATCCAGAGGTATTGTACTGACTGTGGGGGTATAGATCACAGAAAGAGAATTTAATCACAGCTCAAGAGTTCTCTAACCCAAGTCCAGATGATCCACACAAAGAAGATTTGCCTGTAAAGTCAGTAATAGTGTTTTGAAACCTGAAAAATGTGGTCATTTTATTATTATTATTAATTTAATATAGTCCATTTAATATAGTCCAATATAGAACATTCTAGCTTAAATATTCGCAGTTCAGATTTAAACTTATTTCCTCAGATTTAGCCAACTGGTTCTGAAGTCTTATAATTTTGCTGTTGAAATGTCTTCAGTGGTCATAATTTTGACATGACTGTAATTCAGATGTATTTATCTTCTTCTAGTGTACATGCTAACCCAAACTTTAGCTGATCTTTATTTTGTTAATGTAGTAGTATAAAACCACTTGGTTAATTTGAATTCAATTTCAATTTCTAGATCAGTTTTGTTTTAGCTGGCTTAAGATAATACTGAATGTTCTTTCATTTCAGTCATTTTTCATGGTCCCAGTACAAACAAAGGTAAAAAACAAAACAGTGCTCATTTGTTTAACTTGTGGATTACAGATTTTAAAAAAAATTGTACCCAGGGGGAATGTACCTTCTTATGTGTATACAATAGTGTAAGTAAAAATAAATATGAACAAATTAAGTGAACTTTTTGTCCCCTGAAATGATCAATGCTTGAGTGTTTTCCAGCTGATAGAATAAGAGCTGAGTTCACCGTCTGGATCCTGCACGTTTTACTGACACTGAATGATGAAGCTTTCTCAGCTGATTTATTTCACACAAAATGTTTAGGATCCTTCGACTCTGTGTGGATTTAAAACAGAAACCTGCAGTACCAAACGTTTCCTCTTGGGACTAAACAGCTCACTACCTCCCCTTGCAGACCATGATGGATCCTGGAGGTGAAGAATGGGATACATTTCCCAGGAAGCTTCCCAGGAAATTCACTAACACTTGTTTCGGATAGTTGATGGAAATATGTGAAAAACTGTACTGGATTAATCCCATGTTTTTCATGCCTGTCTTCTTGCTTTTTTGTCATTTATCTAAATTTCTTTCTTTCCTTTTCCTTCCTTCTTCTATGTTTATAAACTTTCATTTGTCTATCCTCCTCTGTGTTATTTCACTTCATTTAAAAAAATCTCTAAATAATAATCTCTATTTTTCATACAGAAGATACTGAAATTCGGTTTGAGTTTAGACTTTCAGTTTCTGTCATTATGTAATTTTTGTTTGACTCTTAATTTATTGCTTGTTAGTTTGATTGTTATTTCTACTTGTAATGTTTCAAGTCAATTTTAGTCTTAGTTTTCCCTTCCAGAGGATTTTTAACCAGCTCTGTTCCTCCTCTAGTGTCTTTCCTGAATTTGTTTTACCCTTTATCTGTTTTCTGGATTAACTCAGCTGTCGCTCATTAAAGTCTTGCTTTAAGTTTCATCTCACCTGCCTATGTTTATATCTGCTTTTGGGGTCCTCATCCACAACTCATGACAGAATGCACTGGCAAAAAATAGAGTCCTCAAACTATGAAGTTTTTGAACAGCAGAAGATGTTATTTCAGGGGGACTTGCATGTCCATGAGGGCCCCCACTGGAAGCGGGTGTACACCTTGCACACCCTCTCTTCACCTGAAGTCAAAAAAAGTTTGTTAAACATACAGCCAGCTAGCCATCCACCTGGTGCAGTGACTGCTAGCCACCTGCCAGAGTCCACTTCCTCTCTTATGTCATCCCCAAAGAGGAAACAAGGAATTAATCAAAAGCAAGTTTAAAAAGAGTTTTTGCTGTTTTTTAAAAGAGACCACTGAGTCCACAGATCTCAAGCTCAAAGGGAGAGAGTTCCAGAGTCTGGGGGCCACAGTTACAAAAGCTCTGTCACCTTTTGTTTTCAGCCTCATGTGATGGACAACCAGCAAGCCCTGATCACATGACCTCAGGAACCTGCTGGGGATGTATGGATGTAAAAGATCAGTGATCTATGTCAGTTAACGCGTTAATGCGCATCAGTTCGCGTTAACGCGTTAACCGACATACATTGGCAAATCCCCGTTAACAAGTTAACTCAGATTAATCCGTGTGAGGGGTTACTCACGCGTTAACGCTGTCATCACAACTGACGTGATTAACAATTATCCCATCTGGAGTGCAGACTGACTCAAAATCCCTGAAATGTCTTTGTCAAAGCATGTCGGGCAGTTTGTCCATTCTGCGCTCCAGACGGGTCGAGTGCATTCAAACTTTTAATCGCATTAATTGTTATGACCGCGTTAACGGTGGCCCATCGTGTGCCTGGCGAGAATGTCGATTGAGGACATTGAAGACATCTACCTATTTTGACCATGACAACAGGGTTCTTGCTGATCGGAGCTGGCTTGGCCCTGGCCTTTTTGGAAATTGAAGAAAGCGGTTACAGCTGTTCAAACCGCCACAAGGCTAGCCGCTATGATCGAAGCTATGGGGAGAGCTGTGAGTACTCAGACTGTTCTTACTGAACGCAAAATAGGAAAGATCTTGGAGAAGCTCACGGCTCTTCAATGGGAAATTGATATACATTGGGACCTGTGATGGACATTAAGAACAACTGTAAAATTCAGATGCAGTCTGTTCATACTTACCCAAATAACCATCATCTTCATCTCATGCAGCTATCCCTCCCGGCGCCAGCTAGACGCTCAAAGGCCGAGGCTGACGGGAACAACAACTAAAGGCTCTGAGTCCCATGGTAGTCAGGCAAGCAGGTGGAACAGACAGAAGGGAAGCTGAAAAAGAGCGGAGTGTACAAGGGGTTGAGTACATATGGAGAAGATCAGATAATTATGGAGGAGCAAGGTTATGAAGCACTTTGAAAGTAAGAAGTAGGATCTTGAAATTGACACAGAGGTGAATTGTAAGCCAGTGGAGCTGTTTAAGAACAGATGTTATATGTTCAGTTGATCTAATTCTGGATATAATACGAGCAGCTGTATTTTGAACGAACTGCAATTTATGGACAGACCAAGTGGAACACGGCGCGGGCAGTAGCTGAAGCAAAAACTAGGGTGTGGGAGGAGTTTGAAGAGGCTATGGAAAAAGACTTTCAGACTGCCTCGAAGAGATTCTGGCAAACCGTCAGGTGACTCAGGAGAGGAAAGCGGTGTTCTACCTGTACTGTGTATAGTGTGGATGGAGCGTTGCTAACTTCGACTGAGAAAATTGTCCGGTGGTGGAAGGAATACTTTGAGGACCTTAATCCCACTGGCACGTCTTCCACATAGGAAGCAGAGTTTGGGGACAAAGGGGAAGACCCCCCAATCTCCGAGGGGCGAGGTCACTGAGGCAGTTAAACAACTCCTTGGTGGCAGAGCACCTGGGGTGGATGAGGTCCGTCCCGAGTTCCTGGAGGCTCTGGATGTTGTAGGGCTGTCCTGGTTGACACGCCTCTACAATGTTGCATGGAGATCAGGGGCAGTACCCCTGGACTGGCAGACCGGGGTGGTGGTTCCCATCTTTAAGAAAGGGGACTGGAGGGTGTGTTCCAACTATATGGGAATCACACTCCTCAGCCTCCCTGGGAAGGTCTATGCCAGGATGCTTGAAAGGAGAGTCTGTCTGTTAGTTGAACCTCGGATACAGGAGGAACAATGCGGTTTTCATCCTGCATGGGAGTTTGCCCAACCAGTCTACATGTGTTTTGTGGACTTGGAGAAGGCATTCGACCGTGTCCC
>VOQK01001657.1:0-15059 GCA_015052645.1 Benitochromis conjunctus
AGAGCGATAAAAAGTAAGAAAAGGTAATGATTAAGACAAGATGGGAAGAGAGAGAATGGTAACAATAGAAAGAAAACAAAGAGGAAAAGCCTTACCACATCAGTAATTACGCAAACAGCTCTGGGCCAATAAATTTTGTTTCCACAGTCATGCAATGCACTTATATTCAGTAATGTATCCACACTGACATTTATACACTTCCTCCATTAATCCATTCCCCTGGCAAATCCGTACACTATATTGATCTTGAATGTTACTGTTTAGGGGGTATTGATCATTTAAGTGCTTTCCTCTCCCATAAGTTACATATTTCTTTCAAGTCATTGTTATGAGCCACAGACAATTAGCCAGCTGTGCCAACGGCCTCAGCCCCTATGCAACATGACATCTAACAGTTAAAGCCACAAGAATGCCTCAAACCAGCCTGAACTTGCTGTCAGCTGCTGAACTTCTAAAAGTTTAAAAGAATATTAAGCTACTAGTATCAAGAGGGCTCGGAGGCCAGTATGTGGGAGTGGACCCAAGTGCAGACACAAATATGGAACAGTGTTAAGGTTTTCACAAGCTTTATTATTAACACAGAGACACGCAATGACAAGATGAGAGAGTACGTGGCGGGGACAAAGGACTTGAGTGTACCGGATTGACTTGGGAAACATGGAACGTGGGATGTATGCGCATAGATGCAGGGAGGTTAAGTTACCTGCTATAGGACTGATGACGATCTCACCTTCACAGGGTCCAATGTAGCTTGGGGTGAGCTTGTGGGTGAATGGCCTGAAGGGAATGTCCCCAGCAGCGACTCATACCTTTCGACCTGGAGTGTACTTTGGAGCAGGTGTTCTCAGTTCTCATCCGTGTAGCGGCACTGTCAGTCGACAGCCTTTAGTAGCACTTCCCGAGTCATTCTCAACATCATTCTCATTAAACAGGGATGACTGATAACCTAGAGAGGCTTCAAAAGTGTCTAGATGAGGTAAGTGAATTATGTGCGTACTCAAACCAAGGAAGATGCGAAGACCAAATTCATTAGCTGGACCCACATCCTCATTTTAGGTTTGACAGCGTTTTAGTATGGCTTGGACTTGAATTAAGCTGCAGTTTTGGAAGGCCTCGAAGGGGACTGGCGGCGGCTCCCAGGCCTGGCAGATCCCCATGCACTAAATAGAAGTGAAGAAGTTAATGAATTGAAAAGGGGAGGGAGGGTGGGGCACATAAACAAGAATGAACAGCTTGTAGAATTGGGGGAACCTATATAGATGAGAACCAGAAAGAGTGTGGTCCCGCTCCTGAAATTCTGATACTTAATCTCCAATTATACTATTAGTAGTAACAGTAGTCATGGTAGTGGTGGTAGTAGTATATGACAGGCCAGTTGTAGATCTTTTCACATGTGATGAAGCAGCAGAAAACCAAACTGCTCTATGAGATTTGTACACGTATTTACTGAATGAATAAAAACTATGAATGGAAGCATATCTCCCTCCAATCTACACATATGTACACCCAGCCAGCACTTCTCCATTCATGACTGTGCAACAGGAGGAAGAGGAAGAGGCCTCCATCAGCCAAACTGCCCTGTTTTCTCTTCCTCTTTTTGCTTAAAATAGAAAGTATAGGATGTACCGGACACTTTGTGTTGCAAGCGTGGAGAACGTGTTGCATGCAGACCGCAGGGCGCACATCTCTGTCTCTAAGTACACCCTGTAAAAATGTTCAATTCAGCAGATGCGTGAAGAACAACTTACAGGAATCATGTGAAATGCTTTCCTTTAAACCACCATCTCTCCCCCTTACTTTCTCTCTTTTTGACAGATGAATGAACCTTGTTATCCTGACTGTTAGCAGATATTTTTTAAACTGCACATATGACCAAGAGATAGCTGGAACATATCTCTGTCTACAGTTGTAGGAATCCACAAAGTGCACGTGGCCAAAGTCTCGATTTATCATTCAAGAAGAGCAAGAAACTAAAACATTATTTGATGACCCTGGAGCTGCTAGCTTTTTTTTAAATAAAGATTATTTCATTTTAAAACTGTATGTTTTGCAGTATTTTTGTGATCTGGTAATATCTCCTGCCTCCCAGGTGATACATGTAAAGCAAAAGGCATTAAGTTACATACACCACGAAAAGAGGAGCTGGGATGGTGGGTTGCAAAGTGGCTTGCAATGCAGCAATTGTATGTAGTCTAAAGCAGCATCTCCTATATGCACTTATAGCATTTTAGGCAACATCCAACTAACATATAGCATGCCCTATATGGTAGATGGATGTTTAGATAAATATCAGTGAGGCTGACTATGTGGCCTACCAGAACTGAAACTACACTCAATCTATCTATTTGTTTATACCACCAGATAAGCTAGTGGTGACCTAGCAAGTTACCCCAGATATGATATTCTGAACACCACACAGACTCATGCTAGTTGACCAACCAACCAGATGACTGTTCATTCCTCTACCTATCTTCCTTTGTCGTCCAATTCAAGGTTGCGGGGGGGCTTTAGCCTATCCCAGCTGTCATAGTGCCAGAGACATTGTACACCCTAGACAGGTTACCAGTCTGTTGCAATGCTAACACAGAGGGACCGACAACCATTTACTCTCACACCTATGACCAAGTGAGCAATTAGCCTAACCCTGTGCATGTCTTTGGACTGCCAAAGGAAGCTGGATTACCTGAAGAGAGACCATGCAGAAACTCCATACAAAAAAAGCCCCATATCACCAGCTCGGCAGATTTCTGGTAGCAGTGGATCTCCCTCAAACGCAGTACACAACTGACCTTAGACCTTAAAGGATGTTTTTTGAACAACGGCTTTTAACAACCTTGCCAGATGTCTCAATGCCGTTTAGACATCTGGCAGAGTTGACTTTTAAACAAGTTTTTGCTGGGTCAGAAGGAAGCCATTTTTTTTTGTTTTGTGCATCTCATCAAAACACCATCAGAAGAATTAACTGCCCCGCAGTTACTTATTTTTGACAATTAAGAAAAACTAGAAGAAACATTTATTAAATTAAAAGAACTGATTAGACGATTATGACTTCCACAGAGTGAAGCATGACTTTAGTGCTACGTGGTGGGGTCAAATTGCAAACATTTGTGAGATTCCATAAGACTGAAGCAGTTTGGCTGCATTTATCTTTTACTCAGCTTTGACCTGTGATATTGCACATCTGGTCAATAGAAACTGGAATGTCACAATGCTTCTTAAGTTCACAGAAGGAGTAATTGATTTCTTGTCATGTTGTCAACCAGTCCAATAAACATCAATGATCACTGTCCAAATATTTAGTTTGGAGACAAACATCTTTTTTCTTTCATATGTGATCAGTGAAGGAGAGTTTGAGTAAAGAATCCATGAATTTAAAGGTCTCCTGGACAAAACAATGCAAGTTATCACAAAAACAATCATTTTATCCTGTGCTAAAGTAAGAAGGCCTTATTTACATTAGCAGGAATTTGCACTCATGGCTTTGCATTGCAACGTGGTAAAGCTGAGCAAGGTTCAACAACCATTTGCCACACTGGTCTCATTAAAACGAACAAAGCTCTGGTAATGTTGATATTTACAAGGCCTTGGAGTTGCTCACAGCGTGAGGTTCCTGGGCTCCTCCTTTCTGTGTTTTCTGTGTGTCTGGTTTTGTGCCTGGTGTCTCCAAGCACTCCAGTATTCTCCCACACTTTAAATTGTTCATAAGTAGGTGGAGAGGATGAACTGCTAACCTTTGAATGTATCAGTGCTATGATAAGAACAGAGTCCTTTCCAGTCTGTTCAGTCTGATCAGACTTCCTGCACAGTCTGATCAGTGCAGGAAGAAAAATAAAGGCAAAGGCTAATTTATGTAGATGTCTGGTGAACTACCAACGCACAATTTCCCCTAAAAAATTGCAATGACATTTAAATGTGCTCCTGGTACAATTTTTAATCATTTGTGGTACAATGCAACTCATTTTTTGGTTTTAAAAAATAATTTCACAACATTTTATGCTAATTTTTACAGAAAGACATACAGCAGCTGACGCAGGACAGAAGCCACTCATCTCTTCCTGCTGACCCTCCGGCTTGCCCCGCTTATGGTACACTCAGTAGTTACACTGATTCTATTGTCACTCAGCCAATATTGTACACAGACATAAACAAAGCACACTGTCCTATTGAGGTGAAGTTAATCTCCTGCAGGCCTCTGAACTCACAGTCACAGTTTCTTCTTTGTATGACTAAATACCCATTTAGCCCCATGGATACACTTTTACTGTCCTGTGAGTCCCTCATCACATGTTTGTTTTTCACTATTAATCATTAAATGATCTAGAACAAGGGTGTACACAGTGTTTTAGAAATAATGAATCTGTTTAGGGGCATTTGTTACAGGAATTGCTTACAGGAATAGAATAAGCACACATTTCTGTACTTCTGTTTTTTTTTTCTTTTCTGAAGGATATTGCATAATCAAGTCTTCTAATAAAACTTTTCTTACTACATTCTGAAGCAACCCATGTGGAAAGAACTTTTTGGGGATTATTTCTGATACAAAAGGACCTAAAGAAGCTGCCGTCAGGAGGTAGTTGAGGTGGTGATGAACGAATCATACATGGCCATTTTTAAATTTTGCCATTTTATTTTATTTTAACTCGTCATGGTTTTGGTAAAGACCATTGTTTAAGTTACATTCTGCCACATCTAAAGGCGATGACACAAGCAAACATTTTACACCCACTTATTCACACAGACATTGTTTCATTTTAAAGGGTAACTATAGTTCGTAATAACAGTTTGCACAAATGACCTTTGTGGTTGTTTCATGGGGAGGGCAGTCCTCTCAGATGATGACCCTACAATTCCAATATGTGACCCCACGGTATGCTGGTGCAACTAACATCTCTACACATAGGGTCTACCGGACTTTGTGCGATCATTAGTCACAGCCAACACAGCATTAAACAAGTTTAAGCTTCAGAAACAGCTGTAGATGTACATTCAGTTAAGAAAATTAAAATTATAGAACAAACTAGTTACGTGCATAGCTATATGAGAACAACACGCAGTGAAATGTGTTCTGATACGCTCCTCGACTGTGCAAAAAGAGAGAGAACATTATATACAGCAAGTGAGTTATATACAAGAAGACATTGCGTGCAGTAGGTGCGTGAATTATATACATTAAGCAAATTAAAACAAATAGAATAAAACAATCTGGAAATTTACAGTTCAAAATCTGAGAATGTGTATTGTGTGAGTGGGTGCTAAAGTGTCTTGTGCTGTAGTGAAGTCAGAAGGATCAGGCATGATATGAGAATGTGGTAAGAATAAGTCCTGTCTCAGTCACTTATGGATGCTGGGGGGGGTGCGGGCATGTCCTGATTTAAGACACGGATGGCCTGAGGATAGACGCTCCTCTTGGCCTCTCTGTTTTTGCCCGGATGGTGCGGAAACTTCTGCCTGATTGCAGAAGTTGGAACAGTTTGTTGCTGGGATGGGATAGGTCCTTCAATATCCGAGCTGCTCTGGACCAACATCTCCTCATTCAATTCATGACCGACAACATGGCCTAAAGTAAGCATTTAAAATAGGCTGTGGGGAGTTCAAAAGCATTATTACCACCATGCGTTTACGTGTCAATTTGTACCACAACTTACTGCAACCCAAAAGGGGCAAGATCTTTCAAGAGTTTCAAGTGACCACCATCTTTTAGGCCCACGTGTTGTATGCAAGGAGCAGTGAAGAAACCACAATTACTTACCACAGCATTTCCACTGGTTAGAAAAACAGAGAGAGAGAGAAACACACTGAAACAGACAGTTGCTTCATAACTTTAATAACGCTCTCTCTTTGTAATTATTTTAAAAAAAGCAAAACGTGAACAAAGAAACCGTATTTAACAGTAAAACCCCAACTAAATCCATTTCTAATGTCAAGCGCCATGTATGAAGTAAAATACAGTTCTTCTTTTTCTTGGTTTATTGGTGGTTGGCAACTAGCTTAGAGGTGCTTTACCACTACCTACAATAGTGACAGTATCTCTTCAAAAAGGGCTTCTGAGGTAAAATTAATCTTCAGTTCTTTTAGAGTTCCTATCAGTTTTTTTTTTTTTTTTCATTTTCTCAGTCTGACACCTCTTAAATTCAATTGTCCCTGATGGGACAATTTAATTTGTTTCCTAAAATTGTTGACCTAGCTTTTGGTCAGCAAGCATGAAACAGTGACACTGACGGGTCTGATAGACACAGCCATAAGGAAAAGAGACTCTCTTGGGGTAGGTGCTTTAGGAAGAATGTGTTAATTTTTTACCTCAAGCTATTAATAACTAGAAAGGATCAAGTGTCTGGAGCTTTTAAACCACCCATTAATTATATGTATAATATATTTAGATCTCATTTGGTTTGGTCTGGTTTGGCTATTTTCTTGACTTTGGATTTTGGAACAACAGTATATTCTTTTGGGTATCCTGTGTAGTAAGCCAAAACCCTGTGTTGCGTCTACTGGCCGTTGTATAAAAAATGAAGGTTAATTAAAATTAGAGCGCATAAAAAGCCAAATTCTCATTTGATGATGGTGTTTTTGAGGCTGAAATATTGCAAATGCAATTCCTCTTTTGCCTGATCTCTACGAATGATTCCTACGAGTGCCACCTTCTCCAATCAGAGACATGATCAGAGGAAGATAAAAGATGACTTGAAATCTACTGTATAAAGAACATAGTTTCTTAGTTTAGTTTAGTTTAGTTTAGTTTAGTTTGGTACATCTTCTAAATGACTAAAATAATACATGGACACTCCTATGACAATGTGACAAAGTTTGTGCTTTATTCAGTGGGTATAAGGTATGGCGTAACAGCTTGCACATATAGAAAAGTATACTCCCAGAAGAGATTCTATATCACACCTAACTCAGAACATAACCTGCTCAGGATAGTTTTAGTTTTCAGTCTATCAGCTGCAGGTTTTGCCACTGTTTAAGGATGTGAGTGTAAAGATTAAATTGGAAAAAGACAGTTTAAGATGGATTATCACATTTTATAACACATTTTCAAATAAAACAAGAAAATGTAAACGATGACATAAAAAATAAAAATGTATCAAACATAGGTTTTCATTAGATATAATGATGCCTCACGCTGCTGAGTACACATGCTGCAGGAACACACAGTTCTCTTGCCACCCAATAAGGTAGCTGTACAAACTTGGACAGTGGACCAATCAGATAGGGAGAAGTACAAACATACAGAATGTTTGGCAGCTAACAATCTCACATGTGAACTACATGTGAAGGAGGCAGACCAGAACCGTGTCTAAGGCCAGCCACAGTTTTTGGAGCTGGCAGCTTGTTGACGTTCCCAGCATTCCCTGAAACTGGAACTGTGGAAGATTCTCCGAACTTCTGGGACGTACCAGAAGGAGGAGGGGTGGAAAAAGGGCGGGAGATCAGGGTTAGTGAGGTGGCGTGTTCTTACCACTGGACTTTATTTTTAGGACTACGAGAAGAAAGACAGAGAGAGCGAGAAACGCAAAGACAAGCTGCTTCAGTCACATTTTAGAAGAAAATTGACTTATCACCATGACCCCAAGAGTGTTTCCATCATAATCTGCTATATATTTATTTGTGCTGCATCACTTCTGCATTCAGCAGCCACATGACCATTTCAGACACTTGTTTGAGTTTGCCCGGCAATTTAAAGCAGTAGCTTCTCCTTTAGTGTTCTTTAAATGAAAACCAAAAGCAAACAAGAAAGAAAAAGCAAGAAAGTGTGGGAGAGAGGAAGACGACCACATTACATGTCTGCATTGTGTTGGCAAAATGTTGTTTTTTGTTCTGGCACTAAGTCAAAACTGTGTTTGACTGCCGACTCTGCAGAGTGGTTAATTACCAGCAAACATTATGAAATAACCATTGAGGATGTTCTGTTTATCCACTTCTGTCACTGTGACTGGAATAAAAATTTGAAAAGGGGTCACCCTCAAAGGTTAACTATTGCACCTAAAGTGTGAGTTTGCAGCCACGTTGACATTTTAAGCTGCAGTAATCTTTAAACTTGAGTTCGTGTTTGACCACTTCTTGCTGAATACGTTTGAACTGCCTGTAGTAAAGACGTGCCGTTTATCAAGACATGTGCCATTTACCGCAAATTCCCTGGTCGTGTCTTTAATGTAACAAAACATTGTTACATTACTGATTATCAACAATAATGAGTTCATGAGACATGGCAAGAAAGTTTAGTTGAAATTTACAGGAGAACAAAGAAGGTGGAATAAACACATCGATCAGGGGAAAACAGGCCTTTTAAAACTTTAGTTTTGCACATCTTACAATTTTTCAGGGACCATTTCAAATAATGTTAACTTGGATTATGCGTCAGAATTACTGCCTACAACCATATCAAAATGGCTGCATTTATATCATAAAAGTATCTCAGTTTTATATATCATATAGAAGGCCATACAGTCCCCCTTGAGACCATTGGGGTTTATGTATTCAGAGAAGCATTTTAGGAGCACTTACTGTTTTGGATCACTACTGTTTATCAGTGATCAACAATGCATAGTAACACACCTTTTGGCCTACAGGTACATTAAAGCCAGCCATTCCAGCCATTAATTTTTGTCTGCTTTTCTAATTCGAGGTCACGGGGGGCTGGAGTCCATCTCAGCTGCCATAGTGCAATAATTAGGGTACACCCTAGACAGGTTGGCAGTCTGTCACAGACCACCATTCACACTTAACTGGTGATTGGTGATTAATTGGTGATGGTTAATTGGTGATTTAGAATCCCCAATTAACCTAACCCTTTGGACTCTGGAAGAACCCACTCAAACACTGAGAAAAATGCAAACTCCACATCGAAAGGCCCCGGCCAGGTGGGGGATGTGAACCCAGGAACCCAGTGCTAACCACCATTTCACCATTCTGCCCAATAACAGACATTTAATAGGCTAATTGCATTTATAACAAGTGATACTATCGTGAAACTGCAGCTCAATACATGAGATTTCTGAAATCTTCTATTGTCATTTATCGTGTTCTATCCTTTATGTTCATAAATACATGTGGTTTGACCACATATCTCTTTTTCTTTTATATTTAATCTTTGGATAAAAGTATGATACGTAGCCTGCATCAGCTGACACTAATATAGATGAAGATAACTTTTTTCCCAATGCACACACGCACACACACACACACACACACGCACACACACCACAATCCATTTGAAGGGGACATGTTTGGATGCTTGTCCATCCTCTCCATATTTGGCGGCTTTTTGCAGCCACACACATTCCCCTGCTGCTCCTTCTCACCACGACTGGGACAGAACCCAAGAACCTGACGACCTCCCTACCCGCCCCTCCTTATCCTCCTTCAGCAGGTTCACTGGGTGATCTTCTGGGAATCAAAAGCACCAGCACTGTTTTTGGACAGCTGGGCAGCGGGAGTATTTCTTCCCTCCAGGCAAAGTGACGAAGTGTTCACAGAGTGACACTGAGCCTGAACTGTGTTTGGCTGCAGAGCCATTCTATATTTGTCGGGTTAAATGCCAGCCTGCTCTATATCATATACAACTTGCGGAAAAAAAAAATACAAAAAGAATGACCTTTCTCCAGAGTTTACTTTACTTTGGAGAAAGTTCCTGTCACCCAACTGAAAACGTGCAAGTTTGTAAAATATAAAAAAACGTATTTCAGCGATTCACGCGGCACTCTTTCACTCATGATCATGTGATTTAGCAGAGGTGGCACCAACACTGGTGATAGGCTGGCTATAGTGTAGCAGCTGGCCCCGCCTTCACTCATGCAGCTGTAGCATGCCTCATTCAGAGTCCTCTCCAAGAATAAATGTGCTACTATGTCATCAGTGAGAATATGATGTGTGCAATGCAGCTGAGCGGGTCAGGTCAGTGAAATCCTCCACTCGCTCTATTTCAGGCAGGAATCTGCTGGCAGGAGTTTGCTGCCTCGACACCCCGGAGACCAAAAAAAAAAAAAAAGGCTTCGTCACAGATTCTACACCTGACTTTGCTCTCTAGATAGCCATCCATGCCTACTCCTCTACACTTACATACATAGCTTTGAAGGGCTTGACTGCTCGAGGTATTTGGAACAGTTCCAGATGTTTTTTGACTGCTTTTTGAATTGTATTTATATTGTATATATATATATATATATATATAGTATGAAATATTATATATGGGTGCTGTCTTCCTGAAGCTCCTGTTGTCTAGCAGAGGTCAAGGAGTTGCACAGTATCTTAGCTGTTACCAAGGACTACACTCTTCTAGACAGAAACCTCAGATGTTATGACTGGAATCTGCTGGAGCCAGTCGCCTAGCTTGGGGGTTACAGCTCCTAATGCTGTACCACTGGGACCACTTTGGACTTCCACATCTGCTCCAGTTGTTCCTTCAGCCCCCTACTTCTCAGTTTTCTCATTCTCTTTCTTTCTGATGTTGCTGTCTACTGGGATCGCCACATCTATTAGTACTGCCCTCGTCTGCTCCTTGTCAAACACCAACATGTACAGTTGGTTCGCCAGCAGCTGCTTGTCTGTCTGGAACTGAAACTCTCAGAGGATATTCACGCTGTTGTTCTCGGCCACTTTAGGAGGTGTATGCCATCGGGACTTAGGAAGTTCTCATCCATAAGCAGCACAGATGTGCCAGACTCTCAGGGGAAGCACCTTGGGTCCTGCCATTTTCACATTCTTAGTCCCAGACTATGTGTGTCTTGTTCCAGTCACCCACCTCTTATTATGCATTTTCTGGTCCTCAACATCTGACCCAGTCCTTGGTTATGGCAAAAGGGATCATTTCAAAATTGAAATCCTTCGGCGTCCAGAGATTTAATATGCTTTTTTTGAATGAGTTGCCCAGATTTGGAGAAATGCAAGCATACTGTAAAATATAATGGAACAACGTGGCACTTTCTGTGTGGTGCTCAATATGCCAAGAAATACATTTGACAAAAAATCTTAGAAAATATCTCGCAGAAATAATCATTGGGTGGTTTTTCTAAATTACATTCACTAACTGTGGCACCATGTCACACTGTGGAAACAAACATCCAGCTACTTACAGACACTGTAAGTAGCAGGATGAACAAACACTCAGCTGATCTGTAATGTTATTTAGCTGCAGGCTTCTACATCAAACTGCTACCAAAAAAGACTTTTCTTCAGTAACTGAGTCATGATTTCTGGAAAGAGACGCTGCCGATGAGTTTTTAAAATGCATTTTTTGGCACTTCCACTATTGTCAATAGAATGCAGATTCTTTTATTGTCAATGTCTCTAAAACGGGGTGCACCACAGTAATCTAGATGGATAAGGAGCACTAAAGGAAACATACTCAAATAAACTGTCCTTTTAACTTTTCGTAGAAATTTTTGCAGCGGCAACACTTGTTTGGGGCTAAACCAACATTTAACCAAAAGCACACTATGTTCCCTAGCCTTAATCAAAGCTGTTGAGCTTAGGATTGTACGGTGTCTCCTCTATTATGTGTTCTGACCTCTCCTTCTTAAGGTCTCAGTACGTTTGAGTTCAGTTTTCATGGAGTACATTGTTCAAGTTGTTGAACGCGATTTTTATTTGATTCTGTGGTATTTATTGCAGGAAGCCTCACAGGTTGTAAACTCAAGCAGTCGGTCCTTCAGAGCTCTTTAAACACACACACACACACAGACGCACACACTCAGTGCAGAGTCAGGCTGACACAGCTGACGTGGCATCCACACAGCACGTGGAGTAATGTGTGGAGGGAGGTTAAAAAAAAAAAGGGGGCTGAGAGTTTTTCAGTTGAAAGGATTTAAAGGGGAGGGCCACATTTAAAGCGCTCTTTCTCACCAACACACATTTTGAGCCCGTACACAGGCGAAAGCTCATGTGATGACTCTGTCTTTGTATTTTTGAACGCTTATGTGAATGAGTGAATGGGTGGCTGCAGAAAGCTGATTTGCCAGCCTGACAACTGCGGTGTCAACAGCCAGCTTGTGGGCTTTTCTCTGTTTCAAACCTTTTGTAAAACATTCACAGTGTGTCAAAGCAGATACTACCACGTGTACTCTTTCATGTACACCATGTTTACTGTGTGCTTCATAGTAAACATGGTAAGCAAAGTGCATGAATTTTTATAATTCAACAGAGCAAGTTGTACTTTTATAAGTTTTCAACTTGGAGACAGAAGTGTAACTTCCTCTTTTCTCAGCATCTCCCTTTAGTGGTCACCACAGCAGATCATCTGTCTCCATCTCGCCCTGTTCCTAGAATCTTCTTCTGTTAGTTGATGATCCGCGTGTTTGATTTGGCAAAGACTTTACACTAGGTGCCCTTCCTGATTCGACTCTTATCATTTTTCCGAGTTTTGGTCTGGAACTAGGAGTACACTGGCTTGTGGGTGAATTGTTTAACATATATAGACACCAAACAAAAAATGTCCACCACACTAGTGACCTAGTATTAGTATGGACCCTGAGGATAGATTACCACCATCGTCCTACTGACTCCAAATTGTTTGGAAGCGCGTGTTGACCAGACTCCCAATATGTTCAAATTTGTTCTATGCATTGTGTAAAAAAGACATCTTCCTATAAAAACACATGTTTAAAAATGTATGCTCTTTTTTTTCTTTTAATGTATGCACATTTTTAAACATGGGTACAACAAATAAGCCAACCTCTTCTCTTCTGGTGTGTGGCAAGTGTATAGCTTTAAACAGTCGACTAATCATTATGAGTACATCATCCGGGTATTTGTAGCATGGTATATGTAACTATACTTGTTAACGTGAACATGTACGTACTCGAATATGTAGTATGAGGCAATTCTAAATAGCCTCATGGAAGCAGTCAGAGCTGCATGTGGAATGTGTAGCATTTTGTTTTCTCTTTTCTTCTGTTTTTGTATGTCAGGCTCTGTGGTTTTAAGATTTTGTTTGACCTTGGAGGTATTTTAGCTTAACATAGACTGATTAAGCCACACGCCCATAAATCTCACAGATTCTGCTGGAAAAAAGACAAGAAATAAATACTTCCACTTGTTTTTAGAAGCTATGAATAATGGAGTTTCACTTCCATGTAACAAAACCACGAGTGTAAAATGCACAACTGATGCACCTCTGGATCCTTGAGAAAATATGCAATGAAGTTGCAAAGTTTTGCTGTTGCTAAGGAGGCTCATGTTCCTTACACCCACAACCAGGACTACATTTACATACCATATGTACTTATGCGCCTACGAACATCACGACATTCAGAGGTGTAAAATGCATGAGGAAAAACAACATTCATGGCCAGAACCTGTAGATCCCTATTGGGTTAAAGTAGCACATAAAAGAATAAAATCTAAAAAATAAAATCTTCTTCACCATACAAATCAGTAAAGGCTGCTGGATAAGGTCTAATTTGCTCATGATACCTATGGGCTGGTTGGAGCGCTTTCACAGCATGAATCTGCCCCCTGAGAAGAAACTGCTGGAGCCACCATGTCTGCAGCTTGCACAGGAAAACAGGAGCAACATGTCAGGAGTCTGATAATGGGTTAATCCAACAGACAGTGCATCAGAAGCATGAGCAAGCATAGACCATGACATTTATCCTCTGGAGACAAAGCCTGATGAAGATTAAAGCACTCCTTTTCTTTTTCACTACTCTGACTAGTCAGAGTGTAGCCTACTCAATCAAAATCATTTGTAGTTGCCAGAAGATTTCAAAGAGCGGTTTGTAACAGCTTTAAAGTTACTTTATGTCACAATATGCCTAAAAGTTATAATGAATACATAGAAATGATCATTTTATTTGTGCATGTCACACCCATCATACTCATCACTAGATTTGAAGCTGGTAAAGAGTGATGACATCTTTAGTGTGACATTCTTAAGCCCACCTATGAAGCTCTGACTATAATTGGAGGGGAAACCTGCCAGTAGGTCCCAGTAGGTCTGTTTGACCACTGAAAAATAACCATAAGAGGGTGATTTTAAGGTCAACTTAGATCCTGGAGGGTTTTTTTTCTTTTTGTCTACCAGCTTCATGCATCCTGTAATCTGCAAAGTGTCACTGCTGAATGGCAGCTTTTATTGCCACTGCATAAGCCCTGACTAACTGCTTTGCCTTTCTCCATCTTTGTGCTAAACTGAGATAGCCACTTGCTGAAGAAGTGTCAAAGTTAGGGTCATAACAGTACCAGTGGTATTCATATTTCTTGTGAAATAGTAAAATGATATTGAATGGTAAGGTCACATAGTGTGTAATAGTGAGAAAAAAAACGACAGGGTGTTTCTTTTTGTGGTCGCCAGTTTGTCTGTAATTGGTAAATCATTTGTTTTTGCTGCTTGTACTATTATCATTCATGTCCAGCCACTTTCATCTGTCCTGCAGCCCTCTGGGACTTTCTCAATCACATGAGTCCAAACTTGCCTGTTCACCTTTTCTCTGTAAAAATGTTTGAAATGTCTCAGCAGTAGCGTCACATTAATAAGATCCCAGATCCACGAGTGTGTTTAAAAACAGAAAAAGAAAGTAAATTATTGTCAGAATCTTAACACAAACGTGAGCTTTTGCAATGTGTGTATGCTGCAGCACACGCCTCTAGTTATGGCTGTGGCATATCTTTAAATTATAAGTTGTTAGTTTTTTTACAGCTGACATTAGCTGTGGGGAATTTTTAAGCCTCAAGGGTTGTTTAAAGTTATGAAACCCCTGCACAACCTCAGTTGCACTTGATCTATTATTGCACTTTTTCCATCCATTTACACACGGTTTTATTGCACTAAAATATTTTCCAGTTGCATATCAGGAAAAACGTTTCCCCTCCTCTGACTCTGTGTGCAACAAACAAGTTCTCTTTGTTCTGTTTCAGCTTAGCAGCAACACCATTCAGCAGACCATGATGTTTTTAACTTGTTGATAAACTACACCAGAAGTCTGTTATCTTAGCTGGCGTACATTCCTCCAGACATGTCTTTGATTAAATAGTTGTAGTTTTCAGTTATTCTCCAAGCCAGCGCTAAAGGTCCTTCTTCATTACAGACAGCAGCACACTTGCACTCTGACCCACGTTGTTTT
>VOQK01001660.1:8120-19673 GCA_015052645.1 Benitochromis conjunctus
CGATGCTATATATATATATGTATATATATATATATTGAGAGAGAGAGAGAGAGAGAGAGATAGAGAGGAAGTGAAATATCCCTCACACAGCTGAGTCATGCTTTCAGAAACACTAATCAGGAATCATCAGAAAACTGCTAGAACACCGTTTTACATTTTCAGCCTTCTCTGTATCCCAAATATGGGATTAGTTCATTATAGTTATTTGTACTTTATGTATTGTTTCCCAACAATCTGTTACTACTGACAGAAACCATACTGCCATCATCCTCGCAGCGAGGACTGTGCAGAAACATGCAGTCATGTGGCCGTGTCCCCTTGCCTGCTGCCATCTGGAGACGCTGTCAAATACAGACTGACTATCTGTGATTAGAGCTGGATCTGCAGCCAAACAGTCATATTCTTAGTGCACGGGTTGGACATGATGTTTGTCCGGATGTTCAGAGTTCATGTAGTGGGGCATTCTTAACCCGATCTGTCAGTTCCACGGTCCCATGAGCTCAGTCCTTTCACCTTTCCTGCCATCCTGTCAGCTCCGGGTACACAACAAGGCAGAACAAGTTTAGAGAACAGGAGACATTCCAGGTGGCCTTCTGTGTGTGTGAATCTCCTTGTTTTTTCAGGTGTTTGCTTTTTCAACCTTAAAGCCAAAGCGCACTGACATGAGGCACAACTAATCATTGCTTACTCAAAGAAGTCACCAGAGAGGGAGGCTAATTATGAACTGTGTGACTAAAATACAAAGAGGGGAACGAGGAAATTTAATTTAGGGCAGTAGCAAAATCTTGAGCACACTAAAAAGTCATGTATATATACATCCAAGAAGGATGGACCTAAATCACCTTGCAATGTCATTCGTGTCATTATTGCCACCTATTGGTTATATTAGACACATATTAGTGTTAGCTTATGAATAGTTGTTAGTTATTTTGATATATCCTCTTATATATCCTTAATCATCTGTAAGTTAGTAGTTTTGCATCTGTACACCACCATAGTGAATTTTAAATCACACAAGAGATAATTGAAATGTAGACTTTCAGCTTTAATTGAAGGGGAGTTGGACAATTATTGCATTAAGTCTTTAGGAATTTTGGCCATTTTTATACACAGCCCCCCATTTTCACAAAACTAATTGGACAATAGATCGATAAACCATAGGCCAGGTAGGACCAGTTCCCTTGTCATCCCATAGCCAATCAAACAAATTAAAGGTCAGAAGATGATTCTGAGCGTTGAACTTGCATTTGTTTTCACTGGAATGTTCAATATGTGTGGCCAATTCTACAAACTGGTAAATTCTGAAAAAGGAAGGACTGGACTAGAAATCCCCGCAAAACCAACAGGCCTGAAAGACCACAAGTAAAGTGGATGATTGCAGAAGAAGAAAAACCCTTTACAACATCTTGGCAAGTCAACAACACTTTGGAGAGGTAGGCGTATTATTGGAAAACACAGTCTACAGTCTCTCTGCAATCTACAATCAAAAGATGCGTTCATGAATGAAAATACAAAGTTTGCAAAAAGGTGCAAATCGCCGGTTACACTGGAGAACAGGAAGGGCAGACAGCCAGGAAAATCTAAAATGACCTGCACAGTTCGAAAAAATATAAATAAATATCTGGACAGATGAAACCACGATCCAACTTACACCAGAATGATGAGAAGAGAAAACTCTGGAGAAGCAGAGAAACGGCTCATGATCCGAAGCAATCCACTGTTTAGCACTTTGAAATAAAAAATCCATAACAGACATTACATAAACAATCCCTTTTTTTTTTTATTGACCTATGTGCTGAAAATGTATCCTGTAATTAAAAATACCTGCAAAGACTATTTTAAATGCGGCTGCTCTTCTCTTATTGTTTTTAACTGATTTTCTTCAGCATTTTTTTTACCCTCAACTGTAAAAGGATGATGGGGTTCTTTCATCACCCTGCCGGGTGAGGCGGGTGGACCTATGTTTGTGAATTTGATCATTTGGGAAGGAGGCAACGTAGGAGCTTCAAAATTACATCATAGCTGCATCTACTAAAAATCTTGGACAGGTTCAAATCTCAGTGACCTCAACCTCAAGATCAAAGGTCAAGTTTTATGAAAATCTTGACCTTGACCTATGCTTTTCAACTTCATACCATAGGTGTGTCTAATAGGAGGCATCGGGGTAGCACTGACTGCTGCCAGTATTTTTTTCTCTCATCCATTAAGAGTGTTATTGATATCACCTACACCTTAATCGGTTTTAATTTCTTGCCGTTATTAAAGTTTGTCTCCCTTGATTTAACATTTTAAGCACGAGATCTTCCAGCAGTTTAAGTTAAGAAATGTTTTTTTAAAAGAGAGACAAACATAAAGGTGGATGTAGATTGTTGGCATCTTGTCCTTCCAGCTCTATTAGTGTCAACTGAAAAACAGCACGCCACTAAAGATAAACATGATCAACTCATAATGAATACCTACTCCCTTCTGCAGGAGTTAACACCGATAGGAATTACAGCTCAGGTGCTCTGCCTATGAGAGCGCAGTTAGGGATAATGAGCATGTCTTGTTTAGAGGGAGTGTGGATAACAGAGTTGAAAGAAATAAACACTGTAGGTGTCATTAGTCCCCCCCCAAGAACGCACTGCCAGGGGAATGACAGCATATGAAACAAAGAAGAAAGTGGCATCTAGTCATCAGATCCGCTGAGACCTATTGAAAGAACAAAAGTCTATAAATAGGAAAAGGTGAGGGCGAAAGAGTACTCGACTCCGTCTCTCTCCCCCTCTCTCTCTGCGTTTAGCCCCGAGGCTCAGATGTTTGAGTCCAAATCAGGGCAAATTACGATAAGCCTGGGGCTAATTTTGTACACGCACATTTTCCTGCGTCTTTGTGGTTTTTAAATTGTGATTCTTTCTTTTTCTTTTTTTAATAGAATGAGCGAAATTGTGCGCTGAAGATAGGGAGGATTCGAATTCCTCTCAGTAGTTGTTCATTTATTATTATCAGATGGGACTTAATTTTAGGTGGCCATCTGCCTCCCACTAATTAGTCATTTTCATGTTATCATCTTGGAGGAAGACACCAATTGAGTCATCTTTGGTCAAAACCATCTTTTTGTTCATGTTGAATGTGTCATTTTAGAGACTTCAAGAAGAAACACAGGAGAGCTTTTTGCCCTACAAACGTCTATCCACAGCTCTCTCTGTGATTTCCCAAGGTTCCCTGATTTCCCTGTTCCTGAGCTGCACCGTGCCATTTGATTACAGCTTATCTAAGCTGCACAACAGAGCAAAAATCAAATTGGATTGGTTTGGTTCTTATTGTTTACGCACAGTCCACCTGCTACACAGACAAACTACAGTGTAATTTGGCACTGACATACGATCCCTCTCCAAGTTGAGTGAGTGAGCATCTGAGCTCTTGTATCTGAGCAGTTCCAACAGTAGGAAACTTTTAATATGATAAGCCTTAGTGCTTCGGGAAGAACAGTGTCTTCTCTGATCTACTCTTTACTTTAACAGTATGGAAAATAATTGGTTTTATGAGCCCCACTTGGATTACAGAATTTCAGCCATATTACCACATAGCCCGAGAGAAGAAAAACACAGTTAAATGGACAGCTGAATTCATGTATTCTGGGCCTTAGTGACATTTATCCATAGAGTTAGTTTTGATGTGAGCTGCCCAGTTTTGGTGATGTCAGCTATGGAATTTTAGCTGGGGTTAATGGGATTAAATGACACGTGTCTTGTGCTGCTCAAAGCTACAAAAAAGAAGAAAAAATCCCCAAACTTTGTTGTCGGTAGTTTTATGTAGGAACTATTTTTTTTCTACCACATTAGACCAACTGTGTCACTCTGCAGAAAAGTGTGCCTTACCTGTAATGTGACACAGAATGAGAGAAACAGAATGACATTAATTGTGATCTCTCTCAGGTAAACTGCAATATTGGCTATATGTGTATTTTGGTTGGTGGATGTAGATAGGAAAAAAGAAAATTGTTGCTACAGGAAAACGCTAAAAACAACGGGGTTTATAGTATCATTATTGATTCTGGAAAGAGACACTGACATCAGCTTTGTGGCACTTTGTGAACCACATGTGCCATCTGGTTGCATTAAATTCAAGAGAAGCCAGACACTTCTATAGCTCATATCTTCCTATTCTTAGGCGACTCACATCAAAACTCTGAAGATGGATGGATGGCACTACAGGCACAAGGAGAAAACTCTGTATTCGATTTTAGGGGCAACTGTTCCTTTATGGCCCCAGTCACGAAATCCTAAAGAGAGGTCAGCAGAGGTGGCAAAAATCCAGACGTTCGGTATTGACGTAGAAGTACAAATGCTTGTCTTAAAAATACTCAATTCAGGTACTGGATCAGTTTCTTTACTCAAGTAAAAGTGGAAAAAGTAAAAGCTCTGAACTGTACTCTACGCAGTGTAATACAGTAAAAAAACGCAGCACTGGAGGACGTTTCTATCAGCTGTTTTTGTGCAAAACTGAGCCTTGTGTTATTTTAATAAAATAATAGCAGTACATGGGAATAAAACCTTTAACTTTACCTTTTACTCCACTCCTGAATAGAAAAATAAATACTGTTAGGGATTAAAGAAATAGAAATTTCCCTCAGATTCATTAAACCAAAAGTAATGAGCCTGTTTTGAAAATGTAAGGAGTAGAAAGTACAGATAATTGTGTAAAAATGTAGGGAGGAGAAGTAAAAAGTTGCCCGAAAAATAAATAAAGTAAAGTACAGTAACAAAGTATTTGTACTTCAATTCCTCTAACCAGTTAGTGAGTGGTTGCAAACAGGGTGGTTACTAGCAGGCTGAAGCCGTCGCCTGTAGTTTGTAAGGAACGCGTGCAAACACTCACCAGCTGCTTACTGGCTCATAGTAAAAGTTCTAATTGCAACACAACGCAGAACTGGAGAAAATTCGCCTTCAGTACTAAAGCTGTGCCTTACAGCTGCTGACAACTTGTTTGTGTTGCACATTTAACAAATTCATTACTGCTCGGAGAGTAGTTGGCAAGCATTTGCATCTTCTACGCAAACTACAAGCAACCCCAGCAGTCTGCAGTTAGTCAGAGCAACTGTAAGGTGATTTTTCACCTTATACATCTTTGCAATTTCATGTTGCAACTGCCAGCAACCTTTTGCCAACTCATCAGGCACACATCTTCTTCCCTAGTGACCTGCGGTTGCCAGCAGGTTTGTAAGTTTGTGTGAGTGGAGCATAAGAGCACATTTTGCAAACAGACAATAAGAAACAGGAACTGAAAGAAACACCCTTACCACTTTGAAAACTTTGTTACATTTTGTTGTCACCGAGCTGCACAAAGCAAGTAGTTATTATAATTTAATGCTTTCATGTCACTTTTAGGATTCCCCTCTGTGTCAGATCACTCAGACTTTATTCTCCTCTGTGGATGTGGCTACGTGACGAGACAACCCCACGGTCCATTTTGTGCCTCTTCTGGAACTTTCTGCATCAGATGCATCAATTAGATATGAAAGTTGATGTAGAAGTTTGTATCATTTACTTGCGTTTGTATTGCAATGAGATGAGCCCTTTTGGCAAATGCACACCATATTTTAGAGTTGACAAATAAATGTACTTAATTAATATCCTAACCACTGTCGTTGTAACATCAGGCTGGGTGCCACATTACCCCGAGAGACCCGTCACCCACTCACCATGCATTATATGCTCCCAGACCGGCACCCTTAAACAGATGAGATGTTTGTTCCAGCGAACTGGCCAGCAGCCACCACAGCTCAGTGCTGCAGTGAAGAGGGAAAATAATGACATGTCATCTGATAATGGCTGCATTGCTGACGAACTAGGCCTTTTAATGGATTTATAATTAATGCTTGTGTGTTGGCCGATGCCACTGATGGCTGCCGAGAGGCAGGATAATGTTCTGGAACTACAAAGTCGTTTTAGATCAGTGTGGATCAAGCCGGGGCCACAGAATCAGAGATAAGAGCTGCATTTTTATTCTGTGAGAGGTGCTGGGCTGGCAGTTGAAGCCCAGAGAGCTTTCTGTCCTTCTTCTATAACCCCCCCCCCCCCGCCTTCCTCCGCCCTTAACCAGGACATTAGAGGCCAATGACTCCACAGGCTGCTCAATACTTATCACTTTAAGGACCGAGGGTCATTATTGCTCAGGTTTTTTAGGTCAGTGATTCATACCTGAACAACACAGTCACATAATTGGTCCGCGCGGCCGGTGAAATTTTTCATTCAATAAACTTCAACATCCACATTTGTCACAGTAGCCGAGTCAAGATAAGGGAGTTTGTGAATTGAAGTGTAAGGTTATATTTTGGACTACACCCTCCCTTCAAAACTATCTTTTTAATGAGTGGGGATGAAACGCAGAGGCAGTGAAAGGTTTTTGTGGCCGTCTGGTGTCCTCTGCTACAGAGCGCTGCACAAAGAAATACTTGAGAGGCTGGCTGATTCTTTGATATTTTTTTAACTGCTGTTGAGCATATTTAAATCATGGTTAATCAGAGGGTCCATACCCCTGCTAAAAAAAACGAAATGTCACAAAGTTTTATCTGAATTCATCTGGGATCTGTATCTAAGTAAACACATTTACGTCAACCAGACTTCAGAACATCCAAATAGCCAAATTATAAAGGGTTATTTTTTATTATTTCTATTTGTGCTTTATCAAAGGAGATCTATTAATATTCATATGGTAACAGTTCAGTCAGATTTTCTTCTGGCCATGACCGTGAACCAACAGACAGACCTGAGTGGTTCATGTCAACACAGCATTATGGATATGAGGATGGAATCTGAAAAGTAAAGCCAAGGCATAAATGATTTCTTAGTGTAAAACAGATATAAACAAGATAAACAAGGGTTTGCTTTATGATATACGGGACATCCGGCTTCAAAGGACCAGGATGGCCATGGCAGAAATGATTAATATGAGGTTTAAAAATGGTAGACCAGTGGATAACATCATGATCTTTTATTACAGTCTATGCTGGCAAAATTCATTTACTTAGAAAACAGGTGATGCTGGAAGTGACTTCCTGTGCCTTGCTAAGCAGGTAAAAGTCAAGTTAACGCATCCACATGTATCTGTTCCTTTCTAATGACTGGATGCAAACCTCTTCTTGTGAAGCATTTCAACATCCAGTACATATGATGATTACATGGAGTTGTGTCCTGCTACACTACTGCTACTTATCTAACATTTCCAGATTCTTCTTCTTCTTCTGCTGGGAGATCATCTGCCTCCATCCACTAGCATCCTATCTCTAGCATCTTTTGTCACATCAACCCCCTGCATCTCCTCTTTCACGGCATCCATGAACCTTCCTTTCCTCCTCCTGCCTGGCAGCTCCATATTTAACATCCTTTGTCCAATATATTGCTACCCCTCTCCTGCACGTGTCTAAACCATCTAAACCTTGCCTCTCTAACTTTGTCTCCAAACCACTCAACCTGAGCTGTGCCTGTGATTTCTAATCTTGTCTCTACTGGTCACTCCCAATGAAGATCTTAGCACTTCTTGCATCTCCATCTTTCCATCTGTCTCCCTCTCATTCACATATATGTATTCTGTGTTGCTTCTTCTTCTCTTCTCTCCAGAGCATACCTCCACCCCTCCAGGCTCGGAATGACCTCATCTGGTAATCCATCACCACAACAATAAAGAATGCACTTGGAGCAAACACCTAACCACTGTCTTGCTGTCTTAATACATGTCCCGCGCCACCTTCAGGTACTTATTTGCCACTCCTGAGTTCCTCATGCCGTATCAAAGATTTCTCTTGGTACTTGTTAGTCTATCATAAACGCTTTATCTGGATCCATAAGTGTTCTCCATCAACACTCTCAAGGCAAACATCACATCTGTGGAGCTCTTTCTCAGCACCCAGCTATACAGCTGCTCGCTAATCATCACCTTTCTCTTTAACTAAGCTTCAACAACTCTTTCCTGTATCCTCATGGTGTAGCTCATCAGCTTCATCCCTCTGCACATACTACAGGTCTTCACTTCACCCTCATTCTAACTACCCTTTCCCTCTTACACTAAACAGGTTACAAATACAAATTTCCCCACATCTGAAAAATGCATAAAAACCAGCTCATCTTTATATACATGTACAGTCCACTGGGAAAATCACCGATTCCAACAGTTCCAGTAAATTTAACTGATTGTAATCATGTCAATGTAATGAATGCAGATGTGACCCAGAGCCGTTTCCGTGCAGGCAGTTTCACAAAAACTGTATCTGTAGGAAGCGGAAACATCCTGTGGAGAATAAAAGAGCTCCTTGGTGGAGGTAATAATTAATTTGACAGGTAAATCACTATAAAATTACAGAGAATCAAGAAAAACATGTTTTTTATATGTCAGTCGAACCATTCACCCGACACAAAATTTCAAATGATGGCATAATTACATCCCCAATTCTTAATTGAATAAGTGCACCCTGTTTACGGGCTAGCGATGATATTTTGATTTATTTTGATTAAATTCCTGTCTTTGTGGTTTTATCATCTTTTCATTTAAGTCACTTCATTTCATGAATTTCCAAGTGACAACCACAGTCGTCGTAGGACACTTTACATTTAAGGCCTTACAAGATTATATAATAATTGTAACCAGCGTTGCTCAGGCTCAGGAAGGGCAGCTATCTGTCTCACCCAAGCGGAGTTCATTTCACTTGAAGGTTTACTTAATCAGTGAGATTAAGAGGAGACACAAATCAATGTGAGGGTGTGACACATCAATTTGTATTAGAAAGTCATGGTTTTTGGTAGTCTTTGATTTCTTTTCAAATGAAGGTAGCTTGATCAGAATTATGTATAAACTCCAATCCTTTAGTTAACATGATTACATATGTGTGTGTGTCTTTTATACTAAAGTAAGATTTTTGGGTGTTCTTCAAGTCACAAACACATTCTTTGTCTTGGCACTCAGGACTGCTCTCTGCCCGTGAATCTCAAATATCTCCTCCATCTCACATAAACTTACTTTCAGAGCTTTCGGATGCCGCGCCCTCCTTTGATGCACACCAAGCTCCCCCTTTTTTATGACTGAAGGAATGACAGATGTGCAAATCTTTTCCTCTCTCATCTGTCTTCGGCACATCACGATGGAATGAGGAGCTGCCAGTGTTGACGTCGGTCAGCGAAGCTCCGTGAATACTTGAGACACGTTCGCAGCCTTTTATCATGTGTTGTTGAAACAGTAATGTCAGCAGAAACCGTGCCCTAACATCTAAGAGAATATTTGTACTTCATCTACATGACTTGCCACATTTCAGCATTTGAGATGGAGGGTTGCATCATTTAACTTCGTCAAAACAGCTCAAAGCCAGGCATCTTTTGACTGGCACAAAGATGCTGTTGCAAAGCACAGCAGTGACACAAGCTGTGATATAAGATGCCTGCTTGATGCCCATGAGCTGAGGTTTAGGGAAAGTCTAACTCCTTTACTGATCCTGGCCAAATTTTACCATCCAGTATGAGGGTTAGAAAAGGCTATGGCTTCACCTCTGGCTTCCCTCACCTTTAGGAGGGTGTCAGGCATCCGCAGCGTGTCTTCCGTTCATCGTATCGCACTCCAGCGCGAGGCGTTCGTGAGCGTCTCCCAGTGGAGATCCTTTCTAGGACACACACTCTGTCAGAGATCAAAAAGATTACAATCACCATCGGTCCTGCAGCGCACACAGAGAACACTTTGGTTACATCTTCTCCCTGGTGATGAACAAGGAACAAAAAAACAAGCGGGGCATAATTCCAATTTTAGACCTTCAACTGTTTTTCACAGAACAAGAACCTTTTATTTCTCTAGTTTATTTCATTTGAACTTCATTCATTCAGTGACCAAGTTGTTTTTGGAGAAGTATAATACCGTGTATTCAAGGATGGGAGTTGCTCAAACAACCATTTGCTGATATGCACAAAGAATATGCCCCATTTAATTTGAATTTCTTTCTGTTGTGTTAGTTTGCATTTATTTATGTGAGCGGTTTTAAGTTATTCATATTTCAGTGGTGGGAACGGAAGGTTGAAAGAATAAAGGCTGCCTCATTTTAAAATGCCAGCTATGCTCACAAATGCAGTGCTATCAGTTAACTATAGCGACATTGGTGTAATTTTACTCATTTACTGCTGCACCAATGAATGATTTCAGCAAATAAAGCAATGGTGAGGAGAGGAACGAAGAGACAAAAACGGAAATTTATCACCCAAATCTGTAGTTCAACCTGTTTTAGCATCTTTCAGTTTGTTGTTTTGACTTACTCTCATTTTTTCTTGGTTCACTGTCTCTGCTCACAGCAGTGTTTTTTTTCCAAGTGTAGCAGGTTAATGTTTTCAGCCAAAAAGCTGTAAATACAGATTGTACGCTATCTACACAGCACGAAAACAGCAGACAGATAAAATGAGCAGACCTCAGGAGCCAAAAATAAGGTGGGAATATTGTTTGTCTATTCACAGGTAACAGCAGATCCTTCTTAACTGCATTTCCCCCCCTCACAATCTGTTTTTCTGCCCTAAAGTGAGGGAAAAGTTAATTTAGGTATAAATATTTTTTCCCCTCTGTTTGGGTAAGAAGATGAAAAATCACAATTTAGTGTAAATCAAAAGTTCAGTGACATGTAGAATAATGGTCCTATATGGTAATTAATTCATCTGTTTTAGCTATTGTATAACACATCATAAATTCTCCCTGATGAATAATGACAGGCCTCCTATTAGAAAAGCTTAATTAATAAGTTTCTGATTAATGGAAACGATCTGTACTCCTATAAATCACGAGAAAAATGAAACACTATAAAATGCACATTTGACCTTTAAGGAACAGTTAAGTATTCGCGATGGTTACAGATGCTGCACTCATGCTTCTGCTTATAGTACAGCCCTCGCGCAGTGTCTTCATATCAAAACAGGTTTCTGAATTAATAAAAATAGCTTTAGAGCACAAACAGAGGGGAGCACATGCGGTAAGGTTTAATATGGAAACTTGTTATCTGTTGTTGTTTACACTCAAAGGCTGATTCTGAAGAGTTAACTTACAGAGGATCAGTCTGGCTTGTTATCTCCCCTCAGTTTTCTGTGAGGAGAATCTAAAAAGGCCACGTGTGATGGAGGATCGGCAACCGCGGGAAACGGCAGGAGAGATTTATTGCAGTTTTGTTTTTGCTAGCTGCGTAGATCACTTTAATTTGTGTAAGTGTGTGGTCAAACGCCGACAAGCTCTAAGTATAGCCTTCGGTTCGGGGAAACAAGTTACATTTTAAATCAGTCTGACCCAGTCAAACGGCCCTGCAAACGCTATTGATTGCATGCAAAACGTGTCTTGTTTATCAGTTGTCAGAAAGTTGTGGCTGAAAATAAAAAAGAGAGAAAAAGACATACTGATTTAGGTTAGAGCTGATCTATCGATTTCTCTCCCTTCTTCTGTCAGTGAGTGATACGGCTGCATTTTGAAGATCTTTGCAATTGATCTATTCCTCCTTCAGATAGCAAACACCTGAATTACTTATTCATTACTCAAGTGTTTGACTGACACACAGTTTGAAGTACT
>VOQK01001662.1:0-15923 GCA_015052645.1 Benitochromis conjunctus
CTCTGATTGTTAAATAACAGTATGAACATGTATCTTATAAGTTAGACTTGGAGACTCCCGTCTCCCTCACGGCTGAAAAAGATAAGTCTCTGGCAGCACTGCTGCTTGAACTCCTTTCAGCCGAGGGACTAGCAAGGCCTTCCGCCTCCCTCAAGGCTGACAGAGATGGTCTCCACACACACACACACACACACACACGCACACACACACACACACACACACACACACACGCACACACACACACGCACACGCACACGCACACACGCACACACACACACACACGCGCGAGGACTGTTTTGAACCACATCCTGTTTGAGTGGTCATGCTCAAGTCGGTGAATGCATGCACGGAGATCATCTCACATTGCAAATACCAAGTAGCCAGATGGTGTAATCTAAAATCTACAGAGCAGAAAATGTTTTGCCTGATGTGCAAGCTTTCACTTCAACTCAGAATAAAAACTGAGCAATCACTTAGCAAAGTGATGAAGGGATGAATGTACAGCCACTTTGGTTGCTGACCTCTTTGAAAAGACTCAAGGAGTCGTAGGATGAATAGAAAAAGCATTTTGTGTCTTGATCTGATTGGATGAGTAACACTCACTTATCTGGAAAGCAAGCACATTCATATTATGATGACCGGTAGTGAAATAGATACCCTGACTCTGTCTAACAATAGCAAAAGCCAGTTTTAACAGTTTCAACAGATCTCATCTGCACCATATTTAGCAATTTATGACTCCAGTGAGTCATAAATTGTTTGGATACAATATTATAATGATCCCTTGAGTTAGCAAATGGATTTTAAATATCATAGCAGCAAGAATATGTTGGTTTTTGTATCAAACTGGTAACAATTTGGAAACATTTTAATGATTTATGATGACTGAAGGTAAGTCAGGTTATATTTAAATGCCACTTGAAGTGCATTGTTTCTTAGCTTCTATGGAGATTTATGCATTTCTTCTGCATATTGTTTTGGTTGCGTTTTAGTCTATATCATTATTTTATCAACAGGAAGAGAACATTTTTGAACTCCTTGAACATGTTTTTATTTCTATAAAAAGTAGGACCTGAAATTTCTATTTTTCTAAAAGAAGAAAAACAGAATCTAATTACACACATCACTGAAAAATACATTTGGTCATTTATCAGTTGTGGGAAATTAGTTGATATTAAACATAGTATGTGTACAAAAGTAAGTCACCTACAAGAGCTGCTCAGCCATGGAAACCTGTGACAGTGAACAGTTTTTGTGTTGATTTTTCTATTAATGCCAGAGGAGGTTTAAAACTCTTTTATGCACTCAGCACTCAGTGTCCCCACTCTGTTACTTTACATGGTCCCCACTTTGTGGTCAGCCACAAAATAACATACTCATTGCAATGATTCCTAATGGCTCATTCACATCAGAGTAAAAGTAGGATGGCAATCTCTTTGTGACTAAGACAAACTGTCGATTGTGGTTCACACCCACAACCTGTGGGTAACCACTTTTGATTACAGGCTGTCTCCAAACAATGGCAGCCCAACTCAGACTGACTGCAGTGACGCTCAGACAGACCGGGGAGTGTTCGTACTGTATCCCAGTATAAGAAACTCATCTTATCCTTTAAACATGGTTTTGGCATGTTATGTTGCAATGGCTTGAAATAATTGATGAAACAATAAATTTTGAATCACACAAACATGGTTTACAGGATAATAAGATCTCTCCACAAATTAAATTTGAACAATTAAATTGGGTCATATGGAACACGATCTTTTTACTTTTAGATTTTGTGGGAAGATCTGATCATCTTTGACGTTATATTTACACAGAAATATAATAACTTCCAAATGATTAATAGACTTTTCTTACACTAATACCTTATGTTTATGTGTGCGCTGTGTGGTCCAATTAGATGTGGGACAACCGAAATGGTATTTTCCTTTGTATAAAAATCTATCATCTCTTCACATATAAAAAAAATCAACTGGTCTAACATCATATAATGACAAACATGCATTTTCTGAGCCAAGGCCCTGTCCACAAGTGCTTTATCTGCAGAGCTTAAAAGATATGTCAGGTGTTTGACAGCTGGGAAAACACAACTGGGTGCTCAGGGATATCAGTGGAAGCAGGATGAATACCTGTACCTTCCTGCTTAGGAATCAGAGGATTTAGGCGGTGGTGAAAAGTTGTCAGCAATGCCACACAAAAGCCTTGTTGTGCACCACTGAAGGAGCAACGTTAAGATATGAGATGTAAAAAGTGAACTGCCCATTACTGTTGCAGTAACAGAGATAAGGTTGAGGCATGGTGCTCTCACAGACAAAAGGGAAAGCTGAGGCCAAGTCAAGCCATACATTAAGTTTAACCTTAGGCCTATCTGTAGCCTGTAATAGGTTGATACCGCTTAAAGTTTCTACAGTAAGTTTAATGCCACAGTCAGCTTACATAAAATCATAAATAAATACAAATGTTCTCACATTAACTGTACGGAGAGTCATTTTTTAATAACTCAGTATAAACTAATTCCGACAGAGGCAGTTGTAGGTTTTGGTAGTTTTAGTAACTTGTCCATGATTGTGTGTATGTTCTGCAACCATCTGGCAACCAACAGTAACTATGGAAAAAAAGTGTATTTCCTGACAGTTTGATAAAAACCTACTCAATGCTTTTGGTGCTAGCAGACGCCGATAGTTAGCATGGCAGTACCGAACCTTGATAGAGTGGGATGCATACCAGAAACAGGGATGGTTCACCTTCAAAGCAAAAGTTGCATCTTTTGAAACATAGCTTTTACTTTGGAGGTGAACGGTCTTGCACTCTATGAAAGTTTACGATTGCTCGGCTACTACTTTGTGAGTGTTTGCACACGTCGCCATCTACTATGCAAAGTACGGCTGACTGCTAAGATCTAAAGCAATTGCAAGGACTTTGTCCTGTTGCAGTATCCCCTCTGGAGCAGCAACCACTCACCAACAAGTTGGGGAATACACATTCTTCCTAGTGATCAGAGATTGCATTCAATATGGCGGACAACTCTTGAGCAATGAGTGCCCAACCTCATATGAGAAACTTCTATACATCTGTTAGACGTCACCTTAGTTAGTTTAGGTAACTGAACTGGGTCGTTATATAGTGTAGATGGCTTTTGGTGCTTTCAGTGCAATTATCTGACAAATTATATGGCCTGTTGTGCAATTAACTATTGGCACCATATCCAAGAAGTCTGTGTGAAATTCTAGTAATTCTTTTGTATTTTACCGCGCACTAATTAGCAGGTGGCTGTGTCAGTACGTCACACTCATACGATAAGGGTATGCTTGCACCTAGGTAACTATGCTTTCTGGCTTTACTTGATAACCCTGCACGCCATCCCATGATGAGTCACTTCCAGTCAAAAAACAAAAAAGAAAGAAAAAGATGATATCACCCTTCTGATGCTTCAAAGGGTGATATCACAGTTGTTAGGCTAATCCAACCAATAGTAGTTGCAGTAGCGCTATATGTACCCTAATGATGTGAGCATTATCCTTGTCAAACTCTCAGCAAGAAAGTAAAATATCATACTTTATTACAAAAACTGTTCCTTTTAAATAAAGCTTAAAATAAGCTGCTTTTCATGTGACATTTCTTTGTAGGTTGCATTGCGTGCCATTCTTTGCGAACACACAGAGAGAGATGTACCGCATAACTCAAGAGACAAGACAGCAAAAGCCTTACTTCATGGGAAATACTTTAGCAAAGCCACAAAACTGTTGTAGCAACAACAGAGCTCTCCGTCGCTCTTTTTTTGCTTCTTCTCTGCCTCGGTGTCAGGCAGCAGACACACACGCAGAAAAATGAATCCACGTTAATGAAGTAGAACAAAATAAGGATGGCGCTCGACTTCTATAACCAGCCTAACGTGCAATCCTATTGTGCAATGGAGGTTTCTTTCAGGTGCAGGCATGGGTAAAAATGCTCATGTGCGGCTGCCTGGGCTGTGTGCAGGCTGAGACATCTATGAGGTGTTGACACACAGATCCTAACAGAGCCCAACTGACATAGATGCACTGACATTTGCAACCAGGCATGACTTTAATTGTGTGCACTGTTAAAGAGAAGGAGTGAGGTACTGTATCAGGTAAGGGGTGAGTCAGATAAAAGAAAAACCTGATCCATAACTGACTGATGAATCGTTATTTTTAAAAAAAGGTGATTCTAATAGAACAAGCATATAAATAAACAGTTAGAAAATTAGTGGCTTATTTTTTATTATCGTGTTGGAAGTGTTTCTCCCTCAGAACCTTTTCTCTCCGAGTGAGGTCACTCCAGTCATCTTACAGCAGTAATGAGCGTTGCTTTACACTTTGAATTAAAGGGAAATGTGTTTGCATGACTTTTGAGGCTGAAATGATTACAACTGGTCCTTTCGTGTATGAAGATTGATTGGATTTTATTTTTTTCAACTTCAGTAATCCAAGCAAACTCTCTAACACTTCTTGCGCTCTATGAGTGACATACATTTCTATTGTTGTCATGCCCTATTTGCATGAAAACAATTCACAGCAAACGCAAAGAGAAGCGAGTAGGAATGTCACGTGTTATAGCTACCTGTTTGGAGTCAAACCAGGGACAGGCTGGCTTCAATAAATAGTGCAGAACCACTAGTCCACCAGGATGCCTCAGCAAAGAGATGTGAAACACCAATGTGAGTTTTATTTGAAGGGTAAGGTTGGTATTCCTCAACATTTCTTATTTTTTTACAAAGAAAAGAACAAAACTTGCAACCTTTTCTTCCTAAGATCTGTCCAAACATTTATCTTTTTCCTGTGTGTGGCAGACATTATTTATTGAACTAAAAGCTAAACTGATCAATGAACTAAACTTGAACAACTCTGTTTACGGGAATTATTTTGCTATATATGTGTGGCCATTTTTTAGAGGAACATCTTGCTAAGGCTTAGGTCTGAGCTTTACATGCAGGGTTAGGAAGGTGAAAACTTAGGAAAGATGAACAAACACTTCTAATAACCTGATATTTATATAGCACTTACTGACCGCCCAAAGCACTTTGCACTTAAGCCATATTCATAGAGCACTGTTTATTCTTATCAGACATATACATACACTCATGATATATGTGGTGCAGTTTGGGTTTCAGCATTTTACCCAAGGACACTTTACATGTGTAGCGGCGTAGCCAGCGGTCAAATTAACCTTCTGATTTGTGGACGATCTGGTCTATCTGTCTACTGGGCCGGCCATTGCCAATGTTTGGCAACACAAATAAACACAGTGTCATTTAATGTCATGTAGAAATTCATTTTGCCATTGAATTTTGCCTCTATCTTTGCCAGCTGTGCAGGGTATATCACCTTGTGTAAAATGTTCAAACGAGGTAGAATCAAAGTCAGAGAAATTTACGTGACATCCAAAATATTGTGGAGCTGTTCGCTCACCTGATTCAGCTCTAACTATACACTTTATCAAGCAGGAATGTTTTAAGCATAATCTAAAAAAGTAGAGAGGGTGTCTGTCTCCTGAATCCAAACTGAACAGGGGCCTGGAAGCTGAAGGCTCTGCCTCCCATTCTACCTAGGAACCAGAGGTAAACCAGCAGTCTGAAAGTGCTCTGTTGGGTTGAGAGGGTACTATGAGGTCTTTGAGATAAGATATGGCCTGATTATTCAAGACCTTGTATGTGATGAGAGGATTTTAAATTCAATTCTGGATTTAACAGGAAGAGAACAATGAAGAGACGCCAATATAGGAGAAATGTGCTCTCTCTTTCTAGTCCCTGTCAGTACCCTTGCTGCAGCATTTTGGATCAACTGATGGCTTTTCAGGGAGTTCTTAGGGCATCCTGGTAATCACAAATTATGGGAGTAAAGCCTAGAAGAAATAAATGCATGAACTAGTTTACCAGTGTCACTCTAAGACAGGATGATTCAGAACGCAAATACAGAAAAGCAGTCTTGTGTAACTGTTGAAGGATATATGCTGTCATCAAAAATGACTCCAAAGTTTCTCACAGTGTTACTGGAGACCAAGGTAATGCCATCCAGAGTAAGAATCTGGATAGATATAATTTTTCTATTATTTTTACGGGTGAGTTTCATCTGAATTTAGAAGCAGAAAGTTAGAGGTCATCCAGGTTTTTATGTCTTTAAGCCATTCCTGCAGTTTAACTAATTGGTGTGTGTTATCTGGCTTCATGGATAGATAAACTTGGTTATCATCTAGCAGTGAAATGTTTGCTATTCCTAAAGGAAGCTTGTACAATGTGAACAGAACTGGTCCTATCACAGAACCCTGTGGAACTCCCAATTTATATGAACAAATTGAAGTCAGTTAGATAGATATGAGTCAAACCGCTGCATGCAGTACATTTAATTTAATTAGTCTCTGTAATAAAATACTGTGATCAGTGATATCAAATGTTGCACTGAGGTCTAGCAGGGAAGCACAGAGATGAGTCCACTGTCAGAGGCCATAAGAAGATCTTTTGTAACCTTCACTAATGCTGTTTCTGTGCTGTGAGGAGCGCTGAAACCTGACTGAAATAAACCATTCTGCATATGATCAGGTAGCTGTTTTACAACTAATAATAAAGGACATAAAGACAGAGTTTTACAAAAAGGGAGACAATCAGAACGTTTAAATAGGGACAACAGAGCACATTTTAAACAGTGCTGTGAGCTTTTCAAAGGGTTACAGGTGGGAGGGGCAGAAGAAGGCAAGGCCTGACCGCACAGATGTTACAGGAATTTATCACTGTCGCACATTTAAGCAGCAGCGGCCTGAAATAAGCTGATTATCTGGATTTCCAAATTAGATCTTCAAGTCATTTTTAATTGTAAAGTAAATACGTGTTACTCTGTTTTGTTTGCTCTCTCATGCGCTGTCATGCATTGGGATTCATTTTCCAGTAGTGTGTGCAACTGTACTCCTCACTACACTTCATTGCATAAATCTTTGGGATGGTTAGTGCCTCCCATCCTGGCACCATTTACCAAGCAGTTTCTATGAGTTACAGAAGATACTATAACTTTGAGGACTTGAAATTGCAGTCATGTGACAACCAAAAGTTAAAAGATCATGTATTTGCCACAGGTCTGTGAATCCGATGAAGCGTCTTACATCTTTATTTATATAGCACCAAAACACTCACCCCAAGGCGCTTGATATTGTAAAGTAAGGACCCTACAGTGATACAAAGAAAACCCCAACAATGAGACGATCCCCTCCCCTATATGAGCAAGCACTTGGCAACAGTGGGAAGGAAAAACTCCCGTTTAACAGGAACCTTCGGCTGAACCAGGCTCAGGGTTCAACTGAAGGTTGAATCCCTCTACTGGGGGTGAGGGGCGGGAGAAAGGACCAAAAAAAAGAAAAAGAGCAATCAAAGGTCTTCTCTTCTACAACAAAAGTCCACAGTTTCATTTATAAGTGACAATGCACCTTTTCTTACATTGTGCACTGTCTATGAATAAGTATGTATATGACAGCCGTGCACAAACATACTTACACACACACACACAGTGATTTAACGGCAGGTACCCCTGCCAATGCAGTGCTTCAGTTATGTAAACTGGCCCGGGTTTGGAGCAAGTCAACCGTCAGGACTTTGCATCCCCACCAAGCCCCTGCAGCTGCTAATGCAAACAAGTTGCTTTCAATTTCTCAACAGTGACCTGAGTAATTCAGCACACGCACGCCACACGCACACTGCACACGCAACTGTAAAAGACAAATAAAAAGCTTCATCTAACAAGAAACTTTTTAAATAACATATATAATCTTTCTCAATGAGTCTTATAGAGAAGTGTTTAATACATTTTAATATACTTAATATATTCATGCATATTTTTAAATAAGTTACTAAGCACAATATTATTATGTTTCCCAAGAAGACTTAAGCAGTGCACAACTCACGAAGATTGCAGTTCACTTCCCACTAGTGCCTCAAAGATAGTCTCACAATAAGCCTGAGGTCAAAGTCATCATATGTGCTAAACCCTAACCCTAATCCTCCCCCTGCACTTTTAGGGGAGCATCACCAAGGATTGCTAGCAATTAGAGCCTTGTAATATCAAACCAAAACAAATACGTGAATCCCAAATATCTAGTGAGATGAGCTAAAATAAGAAACTAAATGTGATTGAGAACATTTTTGTTTTTGCATGAATGATTTCACATAGTTTAACGGTGTCATTAAAAATCATAAAATATCTAAAAAGCTTTGGTGTTATTTACAATAAGATTTTTCCACAACATAGACCGCATAAACATGATTATTTTGTTGGCTTCAATCTAGTTTTGTGGTGCGGGACTTATATACAACAAACTGTCAATAGAATTCACATAACTGCACTGTTAGGATTAAAAACTGGTATATAGTTTGTCTGCATTTTCGTCACAAGTTGAAACGGAGACTCGGCGAGGTTGCGTCGTGCTGCTAGGTCATCCTAAGTCAGTCATGTGAGCCGGCTTGTCTGTTGACAAGGAAGCGATCCTTGCAGTACTCTTCTTTTTTTTTTTTAATCTGCAAATTCTGTAGTTTCACACATACTAATACTAAATATCCTATATTTTAATACAAAAAGCTAAATAAGGTAACAAACCAGAACATTTTTTAAACCTAAAAGTAGCTTTATTTGCATTTTTATTGAAAACAATTACGCTTTTAATTTTAAAAAATATACTGTATTCTCCTCCTACCCCATCAACTGTTAAAGTTTTCCATTATTCCTTATCCTGTTCCCTGTTGAAAGCCACCTGTATGCAGCCACTGAATGGTTAAAGTCAAGTGTTCAAATTCAAATGTCTAATTTGCTTGTCTTTGTTTGGATAGAGCCGTTTCTCACAGGCACAGCGAGAAGTATAGGGGAGACACAAATTGAAGAGATGATCATTTGCCTTGGCTGCAGCACTGCTCTCGCGTGCAGCTGTCGCAGCCACCAGCTGCCATTTGCGTCTTTACTCTGCGCTGTGATGGACAGGTCGAGGCCTCTCACAGCAGCATCGGTGCATGGCTCCAGGGCCCTTAGCTGTGGACAAGAGGCTCTAAGGGTTACTCGGTGATGCCAACCCTAAGTACACTTCACGGGGGATTTAGGGGCTCTGTTTGCAGCTGAGGCTGCAGGAGACTGTTGCAAAATGCCCTGCAGAGCTCAGGGGAAGTGCAGAGTGAGAGGATAATTGGACAGTGTTGCAGTTATAAAGTGAAATAATCAATAAAAATATTTTCTTAAAGATTGGAATTTATTTTTAACAAAAAATACTGTTTTTGAAAAGAGCGAAACATTGTTGTGTTGCCAAAGTAATTAAGACACTGAAACACATGAACATGTCAGAAACATTCTTGAACACTAATGTTGACAGTGGTGTAAGTTTTCAGCAGTAACTTTAATCCACCAGCACAAACACAGAGATAAAAGGCTCATGAACAAATATTGAACAGTAAATGCTGTATGAGAGCCAAATCAAGATGCATGAGCAAACTATGGCAACTATGAACCTGAGCTCCAGCAACAACGGATAGCTGAGAAATTACTCACCTTTAATTGTTCATGGCCATCAAGCATAAAAAGATGTCTTAGGTAAAGGGTGAGGTCTTCTGCATATTACATTACACCTCCATCAAATCTGTCAGATGGAAAAAGCATCAATCAAACACAGCGTGATGGCTCTTTGTATAAGAATGCATGACTTATTTCATTGTTCCCTGTAGTTACAGTGTCGTTTTTAAAAGTTATTCATTATTGGTATGGAAATCATTGCAACACTTTTTTTTTTATTTTAAACGTGAACTCTTTGTAGCTGTGTTAAAAATAGTGCCTGTGAATGGCTGAAACAAGTTTGAAAAAATGTCAAAAATGTCAAAAATATCATCATAAGAGGCCATTGTGACTAAGATGATCTGAGCTTTGTGATACGATGTACCCATCCTACAATACCCAGGTTAGCTGAAGCGTTTAAAAGATGCTCACTTGGCATTAAGGGGTCCAAAGTGTGCCACAAGATATACCCCATACCAGTGCATCACCAGCAGCAGCCTGAACCTTTTATATAATCAGGATGGATCCATGCTTTCATGATTGTTATGCCAAATTCTGACTGTACCATCCAAATGTTGCAGCAGGAATAAGACTCCCCAGACCAGGCAACTTTGTCCTAATCTTCTGCTTTTCTATTTATTGAGCTCATTAAGCCTCAGTTTCCTGTTCTTAGCTATACAGGAGTGGTCTTCTGCTGCTGTAGCACAGAGAGATGCTCTTCTGCATGTTTTATTTGTAACAAGTTATTTAAGTTACTGTTGCCTTTGTTACCCAGAAAACTGCTCCTCATTGGATATTTTCTCTTTTGTCAGACCATCCTCTGTAAACCGCTAATGTGTTGGAAAATCCCAGCAGACCATCACTTTCTGAAATACTCAGGCCAGACCATCTAACACTAACAACCATCCCACATGATTTTTCAATTCAATTCAATTCAATTCAATTCAATTTTATTTATATAGCGCCAAATCACAACAACAGTCGCCTCAAGGCGCTTTACATTGTGAGGTAGACCCTACAATAATTTAAGTTACTTAAATCATCTCTCTTTTGTCATTCTGGTTTTCAGAATGTGTTAACAGACAGCTGAACCAGTATACCTAACAAAGTGGCCGGTGAGTGTAAATCCATTTGTATTTACATGAACATAGGAAATGAACAATGATAAAGACAAGATGAAAAATATACTGTACTGAACAAATATATACTACAGATGCCTCTTGTGGTCTCCTTTGATCAAGAGGATCATCATGTAGCTTTGACTAATAAAAAAATACCTTCAGCACACAATTCTACTACTACCGTCTGGAGCTTTGAAATGTATTTAATTATTTTAATTAAAGCAATCTGATTGCTATATACAGTTGTCACCGTTCACTATAGGAATGTATTCTGGGTTTGGCTGACTAACTATTAAAATAATGTCATATGTAATCTTTTGATGATATTTCTTTTTAAATGCATAACTTTACCTATTAGTCTGAAAATATAACTGTTATAAAAACCATCATATCTATTAAACAGTATTATGTCGATAAATTCAACTGATCGTCCACAAAAAACAACAACGTTTTGATTGCACGTGGAAAAGTTTAGACTAAATTCCTTGGTATTGTAAAACTAAATTTATCCTTCCTCCTAAAAACTTTTGGCGCCAGATACCTGAGCAATTACACTTAATTACATGTGTTTCTCCTTCAGCTGCCTTTTAGCTTGGAAAGCAAGTTTGACAGCAAAGTCAAGGTGACGTTGAAGCAACACTTAACAGGTGCACTACAGGTACTGTATTTCTCAATTTTTTGTGCACATGTCACACTTAATTGTTTCAGATCATAAAATAAATGTTAATATCAGACAAAGATAACTCGAGTAAATACACTTTTTAAATGATGATTTCATTCATTCATGGATAAAACTATCCAAACCAGGTGTGAAAAAGTATTCGCCCCCTAAATCTAATTACTGGTTGTTCCACCCTTATCAGTTAGAACTGCGATCAATCGTTTCCAGTAGCTGGAAATGAGTTTTTCACATTGCTGTGAAAGGATTTTGGCCCACTCATGTTTTGCAGAATTGTTTTAATTCAGACACACTGAAGGATTTTCTAATGTGTCCGTTTTCTTAAAGGGTCTGTTTAAGATCATGAGTTATTGGAGGGTCTTTAACTTTCAAAATAAAGCGCCTTAAGGTGACTGTTGTTGTGATTTGGTGCTATGTAAATAAAACAGCAATGAAATTGAAATGAAGCGAATGCTAAAACTGGTCTGTTGTAAGTCTAGACTTACTCGGCCACTCCTAAACCTTCATTTTATTTTTAATTTGTTTTGAGTCATTCAGAGGTAGACTTGCTCATGTGTTTTGAATCATTGTCATGCTGCATAAGTCGAGTGCTCTTGAGCTTCATTGCACAAACTCATGACTAGACATTCTCCTTCAGGAATTTCTGGTAGGGAGCAGAAATGTTCCTCAAGCAGCAAAACAGCCCCAGGCCATCACACTACCACCACCATGTTTGACTGTTGGTATGATGTTGTTTTTATGAAATTCTGTGTTAGTTTTATGCAGATGTTACAGGACTCAAAGTTCAGCTTCTGTCTCAGCTGTCACAGAATATTTTTCATCAGTCTCGGGATCATCAAGATGTGTTTTTTTGGCAAATGTGAGACGAGTTATTGTGTTCCTTTCGGTCAGCAGTGGTTTTCTCCTTGGAACTCTCTGATGAAAGCCATTTTTGACCATTTTAGAGTAATTTTTGTAGGCCGGCCAATCCTAGGAAGGTTCACCGCTGTTCCAAGTTTCTCTCAAGCCTTAGAATTTGCTTTTTAACCCTTTCCAGACCGATAGATTAAGTGACTTAATAATTCAATTATCGCATGTATTTGAGTTTCTTTTGATTGTGGGCTGATTGTTTTCAAGATCTTTTAGCCTACTTCACTTTGTGAGGCAGGTTTCATTTAAGTGATTGCTTGACTCAACAGGACCGGCAGTAATCAGGCCTGAGTGCAGCTACTGAAACTGAACTCTGCTCTCCAAAATAAAAATGTAGTTAATCACAGTTAACTCATGATTTAACGAGTGGGGCAAAAAAAACAGTGCCAAGTAGGTTTGGATAGCGTTTTTTCCATCAATAAATAAAATCATTTTTTTAAAACTGCATTTTGCATTTACTCAGGTTTTCTTTGTCTAATAATAAAATTTGTTTGATGGGCTGAAATATGTAAGTGTGACAAATCTGCATTTTTTAAAAAGGAAAGAAAGAAAAAAAATCAGAAACGGGGCAAATACTTTTTCAAGGCGCTGCATGTACAGTAGAGTCTCATGTTAATCTAAAAAAACTTTTAAAAGTACCTCGTTTTATGACACACCACACCCACCTCCTCATATAACAGGGTGCTGCAGCTGCAGACCAGGACAGCACATCTGCGGCCCTCCCCACAGGCCTAAACTTTTCATCGGGCTGTTTGCCTAAGCAACCCACACTCTCTCTCTCGTTGCTCAGACTCTGACACATGCCCAGTGTTAACCCTGCCTAGCTTTACGCAGGGGAGTGTGCTGCTCTGTTTTCCTTTCAGTTTGTTTAAGAGATTAAGGTGGTGAACCCTAACCCAGGGAGTCCCCGGACTTCATACCAGCATTATCAGAATACTCTCCACCCTTTGATGACAATGAAATTTATTATTCACAAAAACAGAGCTTTTCGCATTATTCACGTCAAATCAACTGCACATGCAACAGTTTGTGCGCCACAGAAACGCAGAGAAACAAATACCTTTTTAAAGCTGGCTTTAAAACTATTCCAAGTATCACTACCAATTTCAGTGAACAATCTCTATGTAAAGAGTTGGTTATTCCCGTCTCTCGGGTTGCGCCCAAGCTTTATGGTGATGGCTTATATTTTGCATGCTGAAATCACAGGAGGGCCTTTGTCTGGACAACATTTACATCTCTTAACACAGCTGGCTCGGCCAACCACTGGCACAAAACAAACAAGGAAGCAAGATAGAAAAACAACTCATAGGTTAAGTTACCACTAAAGAGGTCTTTTAGTGTTAAACATCAAAACAACATGGACCATTTTGGACTTTTTAAAATAAACTGAGGTTGGCTTTAAAGTAAACTTTGAATATAAAGAGGAAAAAATATCTGTTTTAACAGTTTTGGTTACTGAAACTAAATAAAGGCCAATTATAGAACAAATCTGATAGCTGTGAGTAAGGCATACTGATACACTCATGTTACTGTTTATTTTTTTTTAATAGTAGTAATGATATCAGTTAAAAAACATTTGAAAGAAATATTTTGTGCAGCTGATATTTTTTTTTCACCATTTCATGATCGCTCACCAAACTTTAAAAAAAATATTTATTTGGAAAAAAAATAATAACATGAAATCAAAATTCACTCCACAAAGTATGCAGACTTTGACAGAGGGGAACAATAGAGCCGTATAGAAGTTAGGTATGTTAGAGCATGTGATGTTCAAGGGGGCGTGGCCCTTCAGGTTGTCTGTGCGGGTAATACACTCTTCAGGTAAAGCTGAGTGACTCATTCGCACACACACCTTAAGCACAACAATTGGCACACTCACACCTCAACTCTTCACCTTAAACCGACAACACTTTACGGGAATAAACTGAGTAAAGGCCTGCATTTAATGAAAGAGGACTTCTCAGAAGAGTCTTTCTTCCACTGCTTTTGAAGGACTGTTGAGTTTGGACTCAGGACCCTGTGCATTTACAGTCGAATGCGAACTTGGAGCAGGACTGCATATCGGACAGATCTCCTGTTTTGATTTGCACTGTCAGGGTACTGCCTACTTTTTTGTTTTCTCTGACAGAGGGAACAACGTCAAAGCTGTGCCACTACTTCTGCCGTGCAGCTTTTCCAGTAAGTAATCTATCTCTTATTTTTTTAACTGTCCATGACAATGCCAGTGGTCAAAGTGGAGAAAGACTCTCCAGCAGATACCACCTTGCTTGCCTCAAATCCTCCACCGCAGACAGAGGAGCAGCCACGGGGTCGGAGGAGGAAGAGACCTCTCCAGCGCGGGAAACCACCATACAGCTACATTGCTCTAATCTCCATGGCTATTGCCAACTCCCCTGACCGCAAACTAACACTTGGGGGTATCTACAAATTCATCACAGAGCGCTTCCCCTTCTACAGAGACAATTCGAAGAAATGGCAAAACTCCATTCGCCATAATCTGACTCTGAATGATTGTTTTATCAAGATCCCTCGAGAGCCAGGACGACCAGGGAAGGGCAACTACTGGGCACTGGACCCAAACGCTGAGGACATGTTTGAGAGTGGCAGCTTTCTGAGACGCAGGAAGAGGTTTAAGCGCTGTGATCTGAGCACATACACTTCATATGTGCATGAAACACCAGTTTTTTCCCCCGTTCAGATTACCAGACCAGCTGCGTACACCAACTCAGTCTATCCCAACATGACACTCAGTCCCACATATGGACAGCAGCTGCCCTCTGCTTACTATCCTTCTTCGTCGCCTCCGGGGTTTGGGCACAGTCAGACCCGCATGTTCAGCATCAACAACATCATAGGACACCCGACTCCAGCCAGCATGCTGGCAGGTCAAGGACCAGAGGTGATGCAGCAGCAAAGCCGAAGCTTCAGTCCCGAAGGGCTTCCGAATGGATCCAGTCCCTGCAGCTTGGGAGCTCCGGGTTTCCAGAGTCAACCGTGCGGGGGATCTGTGCCACCCCGCTCCTCTGCACATCCGGCGTTCACCTACTCTGGACAAAACAGCCATCCGCACCAACACGCACACCAAGGCTCGTACGGACAGGGTCATACCCAGGGCATGGGGTACGCAGCAGGAGGACGGATCCACGCCTCAGCTCACGGCCCCGCAGAAACAGTGGACCATTACGGCAGGGTCTCCCCAGTGCAGCTGGGGTCTTTCTCCCAGTATAACAGCGCTGCAGGTCCTATTGGAAACACTGGGGGATACCTCAGACACCCCACCTACCCGGGGAATATGGACCGTTTTGTTTCTGCTATCTAAGCTACTGAGAATGTAAAGTTAAGCATCTCACTACTTTTTATTTTTTGTTAGTTTTTTTTAAAAACAGAGACTCAAAACGGCACCAAATGAGCCAGACATTTCTGTGCACAAACTCCGACTGCTTTGGCTTTGTTCGTGACATTTATCAGGAACAAAACTGAGCAGACTGACCTCTCTTAACACCACTGTGATTTTCTGAATAATTGTAGAACCCATTTTCACTGCTGATAATAACTTACTTTTAGATATCCATTAAGCTGTTTTGTTTTAATGTTTAGGCCTTTTAAGCAGCAGTTATGTGACTGTAAAATACAAGATTGTGTGTGCTGTTACATTTTTTTTTTTTGTTTAAAATGGAATGT
>VOQK01001662.1:16802-32394 GCA_015052645.1 Benitochromis conjunctus
AGATAAGAGTTTCTTTCATGGCCTTGTAAAAACATTTGTATTTTGAAAAAAAGAAAAAAAAAAAATGCAGTATCTAAAAAGGGGTGCCACTTTATTTCAGCTCTGTCGCTTACTTTGTTGTATCTGGGATGATGGCACACACCTCCTTGAAAGCGGAAGACGTGGCAGTAACGTGGAATTTACATCCACTCGCACTGTAGTTTAATATGAATGAGACATAGGACTCTGTCTTTCTCAACTTCTGAGTTGAGAAAAAGCAAGATTTGCTCTTTTAAAACTGCACATTTTCGTATACCAATGAATCATCACTAAACCAAGATGCTATAAAAAGCTTTTCTGAGTTTAAAGAGTATAAACTTGTTGCTGTTACGACTTAAAAATAAAAAGAATGGAGAAGTAAACATTAACATATTCAGCATGTAGTGTGTTCAGTGTCCATAAAAGATACGGTTAATATCAGCAAAGAAAAATCATTTTTAATAGCAACTTTTCATGAAATGTAACTTAATAACAATAACAGAGAACTATTTTATTCACAATAAAAATAGGAACATTTAGAAGGCAGACAAGCGAAAGCATGAATAAACACACACGGGGGAAATAAACACGTCAGCCAATGTATTCAACGAGCTGCTGGAGTTGTTCACAGTTCTTCACGACCACTGGCAACGACAGCAAGGTCTGAGAGGCAGAAAGGAAAAAGCAGCACATTATCTCAAACGTATCCAAACAGACGCTGTGGTTTACAGAATATGTTCCACGGTACGAAACATTTCTCACCTCCCGAACTCTGTTGATCATGTTGTTTAATATCTGAAGCTCGTTCTCGCTTTTCTGCTGGTTGCTCTGATAGATGATTTGCTGTAAGAGATGAACATCCTCGTGAACGCTCACATCAGCTGGCACGAAGACCATCTAAGTCAATAAATGCAGTTCGAATGCCAATACGTAGTCAGGAACGTGATCGATGCCGGGTACGGTCAACACTTACGTGTCTCTTTGCCCTTTCGAGGATTTTGACTTTGGCCTGCTCGGCTTCCTGAAGACTGGCCTTCAGTCTCTCCACCTAGAGATCAAATGGATTTTATGAGAAAAGAGGCCACAGGCTGAAAGTCGAGTTTATTTATAAGCACATTTAAAAACAACAGCTGTTGACCAAAGTGCTGTACAGCTTAAGTAACATACATAAAACTAATCTAAGAAGAAAAAATGAGTTTAAAAGAAACAAAATAATAAATAAAAATACAAAAATCTGAACTCAGTCTGGTTAAAACTATGAAAAGACATAATAAATAATCATTTTGATAACTCATACCTCTTTCAATAACTGGAGGTTCTCTTCCATGAAATGTTCCGGTTTAGCCGACTGGCCACCAGCTTTCCTCAGTTCTTCCCGAAGGAATTCAGACTCCACTTTCGACTGCTGGAGAGCGCGACGAAGCTCAATCACTTCCCTTCTCAATTCCTGGAGAAAAAGTTCATTTGCATTTAGACAATAGTAACTACTAGAATACAAAGTAGCTTAGAAACATCGTGAGTGTTATTTGGTGCATTACATTATTATCAGTCTTGTGTTTATTTAGGATTTCCTGGGTTTCTTGTACTTCAACCATCAACTTAGCCAGAGTTTTCTCATCCTGAAAAAAAGAAATAAAACCTGTCAGCCTTTTTCTCCGTGTCAACAAATTTCCACCGGTCAGCCGTTCTCCGCACCCATCCTGATCTTTGTTAGGGTATCACAGATGAAGTGAGGATGTCCAGCAAAAGTCATCCTTACCTGAGATTTCTGCTGCAGAGCCCGATTTCCCTTCTCAACCAGGTGATTCAGACGGCCGAGTTGATGCTTCAGCTCAAAGACCTCAGCTTCATGTTTGTTCTTTGCAGTCTGCTGCTCCACCTGCAGGCCACAGCTGGAATAATACATCAGATATTAGCTGGGGGGGTTTACAAATGGAAAAAAAAAGCACCAAGATAATTGGATTACATTTAATGTTTAAGGAAGAAACCAACAATTTTTGAACAATTAAATCATTTCACACTTCGTTTTCTACTCCACCAAAATAAAAAAAAATAAGGTGAAAAGGCCATTTTCACGTTATAGATTACATCGAGCTGTGCAGCTCCTCCCGCTGAGCGTCTCTGCGCTGCTGCACCAGCTTCAGAGCGTCGATGAGCTCGGTTATGGTGCTGCCCAGGCCAGCGAGCAGCTCCGACAGGTTGCTCTGCTCCCCTTCCTCCGGTTGAATCTCGACTGTGCTCGTATTCTTCTTAGGAGTGATGGCTGCGATGCGGGTGAAGGCGCTCGTCTCGCTGTACAAAGTTTCACACTGTGGCTTGAGAGTGTCTGAAGGGACTGAAGAGATAAAGTACAACTTAGAATTTTTTTTATTCTATTTTAGACTTTATTATCTGTACAATTTGTTAATTACAGCCCCTGATGGCTGTGCAGATCAATGCCCACCTGAAAATGATTCCTATATGCAAAACATTGACCACTACCCCCTTTATCCAAGGGGAAAACATGATAATTGAATGTGTACCTCATATTGAAAAGTTGGTAAGAAAAGAAGCATCAAAGAAACAATTTTTAGATTATGCAAACATGTTATTGACACCTTAAAAAAAAAAGAAGAAGAAAAAAAAAAAAGAAAAGACCCAGTTCTTTTGTTTTTAGGTAAGGGACCACTAAGCCTTCAAACAATGAAATTAATACCTCCTTTTCATAAAGGAGACACATACGACATGCTGAGCATGTATTCAAATCGTGTTTGAGACATTCAAATCACACTGCGCTCTGAGGGAATCTCAGCGTGACTATTTAAAGAGAGACTTGCTTGCAGCTGCCTATCAACATAATTACACTGGACCACATTACAACTGAAGTAAAAACCTTTTTGAATTTGGAATTTGAATAGTTTGATCTTCATCAAACTACAGACAGTGTCATTTGTATAATTATATTATACAGATTATTCGCAGCCCCGAAAAAGAAAGTGAACCTCCATGCTAACAACTTCCACAGTCAAGTGTTTGTGGACTGTGGTTTGCAGGAGGTGTGCCTCAGTAACACGACTATGTAGTGTCTGGTTACTGAGAAAGCCTGTTCTTCTTAATGAAGAGTCACAGCACCATAGATGCTCATCACTCCACAAGAGGATCCAAAGATCCCACTGGCAACTTGTAAGGCTAAAGAAAACCCCAGAAGGAGGAGCAGATGCATGAAATCTCATGTGTTGACTTTAAGAAAGATACAGCAAAGGAATGTGCTGTTATCAAAAACAAAAAACACACAAAAAAAACACAGTTCACTATGGGACGATGTTATGTGGACAAACTGTCTGGAGGAAACATGCCATCACACACCACCAGGAGGGATCAGCCAGGATGCTACACTGAGGTCTGCAAGTGCAGGTACTGGCTCAGAGTCCTAACCTTAACCCAGCTGAGATGCGGTGACATGGCCTGAAGAGGGGTGCACAGTCAAAACATCTCACAAATACTGACCAACTGAAAGAGTGGAAGCTTCATTAGCAATTACAATAACATCTGATGGAGGTTGTTGCTACTAAAATGGGATTCTATAAGTGACTAAATTCAACAAGTTCGACCATGTTTTCCAGCCTTAACTGTGTGTTATTACCCAGTGAGCAATAAAAAAAATAAATTAAATAAAACCACAAAGACATAAAACGATAAGGCACCTGATTGTGTTCAGGCTGAAATAGAATCAGAATCACAGTGCCTCGTGCTTAAGATGGAAAAAAAGAAGAAGAAAAAAAACAAAACAAAAAAAAAAACATAGCATGTTTCTTACGAGTGAACTGAAACATGCAGGGTGAACAACAGTACCTGATTCAGCAGCAGCGTCTGTCTTGACTTCTTCCCCTCTCTCAGCAGTTAATGCCACCATGATGCTGTCGACAAAGGAGGCAGAGGAGGCACAACGCTCCACTTTGTGGACGGACTGAGACTCGTCACACTTCTGTGGTTTCTGAAAAGTCAGACATTTAAATCCAAGTGGGAAAAGACATCCCTGCACTACTGCACTTATAGCATTATTTCAATAGTAAATGATGTTACAAGATGATTTTTAAATGCTGTAAACTGTGGAGAGATTTTTGTGTTTCTGATGTCCAAATTACAACTGCAAATGTCAAGCGATCTTGGTCACATCAACACATTCTTTTATGTTCAAAGAAATTAAGCTTTGCATACTCTATGCATTTGAATTATTTGGTGCAGATCAACTGCACATTAAGTAGAGTCCATATCGGGGCCCAATTAAACTAACATCAGTGAAATTTTTCTTCCAGCTGCATCAGTTCACCGTTACCAAGACAACACTTTTAATGGGCTGTACAAAGCAAACTGAAAGGGGAAAGAAGCCAGTAACAAGTGTTGATGTTACACGAGCTCTATCCACAGACCTGCAAATGCAGATGAGTGCATGACTGATGTGAAATAGTTTGCTTATACTTGATGTGCACCTAAGTCCAAGCACATGAAACAGTGTGTGGAACAAAGTTCTGCTGGGTTCTGATTGGGGTGGGACTCTGAAACTCTCTGACCAAAATTCACTGAACCAGCAGCAAAAGAAGATCAAAACTATGCTTCACATACAACGCCCTCTTATTTTTGCTGTTTTGCTTGCACCACAATAAAAATCACTCTCTCTGTGTGCTTCAAGGCCAGTTTCCCATCAAAAGTGTTTATTTTCTACTTTATTCCCTTGCATTTTATGCACCGATCTCCTGTTGTGTACAGTGTTGTCTACATAATTTCTGCTGTACAATACTGAAAAAATTACAACTTTTACAAATTATGAAAAATTGCAAACGCTTAGCTGTGCCTCTAATAAAACATCTGTAACTTTGCTCTTTGCTTCAGCAGCATCAGGTAATGTTCTTATGTTGATTCACGGTTTTCTTCAGTTTTTGATCTACTGCAGAATATTTTCTAGGGGGTTATCGGCTGTAAAAGACCAGGCCAGGAAAAACTCAGTTACTTTGACATGGTGGCATCTGCTGTGATGCTTACACCTCGGATCAAGTCTCAGAAGTGTCAGCTTTATTTTTATACCCAGATAGCTTACACTGAGTTTATAATTGCAGAGAAATAATCAATTCGCTTTGGGCATATCATTGTCAAGGACCCTCAGAAAAGCCCCTGGGGCTTAACAGGTTAAATAAAAAGTGCAATATTGTAACTGCTTTAGCATCTGTTCTTAATTTGCAAAGAAATATATTTAATTTAGAGGGTTCTTCGACAGTACATACCCAAGATAAATGATCTTGGATTATAATATTTCTGACAGAGTTAAATCTAACTGAATTGGGACCTTGAGAATCAGAATTCAAATCGGTTGTAGAAATCAGTGACAATACCCGGCCCTAGTTCTGATATTGTTTTACCTTTTCATCAAGTTCATCGTGGAGCTTGTTGGTCAGTCCCCTCAGTGTGTGATGCAGCAAAGTGATTTCCGTGACTGCCTGAGCCATCTTCTCTTCAAGCTCCAGGTGTGCCGACCTGGCTCTGGACCTTGTGGTTTTAAGTTCTTCATGCAAATTCCCGTTCTCAAGCCTCCATCACACAAACATACAGAGGCAAGTTATCATTCAGTGTGCCGACAAAAAGTTAAACATCACGAGAACAATTTGTAATTTGTTTGTAATAATAAATCTTAAGGCCCAGGGGACCAGAACAGGCCCGCCAAAAGGCTCCAAATCCAGCCCCCAGGACAGCTTTTAACAATAGGAAACTTTTTACAGTTTTTCCTGTCGATAGAGACCTGCCCCCACAGCCATTCATACTACACCAGCATATTTTCATTTTAGTTTTTGCCATTTTATGAAAAAAATAAAAGAAGCAGAGATTGATTTATTTTGTTGTTGAATCTCTTCCTCACACAGAGGATTTGTGTTTCCAGCTGAAACCAAACCAGTGACTTCTCACGTGCCAAGCAGGGGTGTCCAACTCCAGGCCTCGAGAGCCGGTGTCCTGCAGGTTTTAGATGTGTCCTTGATTCATCACAGATGATTTAAATGGCTAAATGACCTCCTCAACATGTCTTGAAGTTCTCCAGAGGCCTGCTAATGAACTAATCATTTGATTCTGGTGTGTTGACCCAGGGTGTTATCTAAAACCTGCAGGACACCGGCTCTCGAGGCCTGGAGTTGGCCACCCCTGGTGTAAAGCACTACAGCACGGAGTATAACAGGTTACAAATGATTTAATCACAGTCCTGATCATTATTTTTCTTTTGTTGGAAAAGCAGGAAAAACTGCATCCAATTTCCTATTGCAGTTCTCACAAGATGCAAATCCTGCATATATAATGAATACTGTGGAAACTATGGCTGACCAACAAACAAAACAGAGTAATGAAGTTAGTTGGATGGCTTTTTATACTTACTTAAGATGACAAACATTTTTCTTCAGGTCCTCGCACTGGATGTTCCTCTCCCGAAGGCTCTGCAGGTTTTCCCTCAGCATACGTTCACTTTCTGCAACCTGCTCCCTCGCCAACTCGTTCTCCATCTGTAGGAACTGATGTACACAGACAGCAGGAAAATTAAACCTAACATCCACTCCTCAAGGAGAAGTCACATATTATTCCTGTAATAACCGAACGCCTCATGGTTCCTCTGTTGTTAATTGAGACAGATACCCTCTCGAATGCTCACCTCGTTCATTTCCTGCACACTGCTGAGCTGTGTGCAGACATCCTGGAGCTGCTGGATCTGCAGACTCTGGGACTGTGAGAGGGACTGCAGCTGACTGAGCTGCTCCCCAGTCTGAGCCAGAGCCTGACTCAACTCACACACCCGCTGCTCCGACTGACCCAGTGATGCCTCCAAGCTGGAAAAGGTCAAAAAGAAAAACACAGCAGTATTCGGTTATATACTGCAACGTTTATGTAAAATTATAGTAAAAATTTAACCACTGGTTACATTTTTCTTCTTTCCAAGAAGTTTAAACTCTTAAAAAAAATTTTTTTAAATCCTTTAACCAAAACTTACTAATTTGCTCGATCCTTAGCCTCTTGTTTGTCTTTCCACGACTCCTGCAACCTTAAATAAAATAAGGTATATGTAAAGCACATGCTGCATTTCAGAGATTTTTTTCCAGCTTTCAAAGTATATCCTGATAACAAGTAACCACCAACCCAGTGTTCACTTCCATTTGAAAATTTCTAAGCTTGATTTCTGTCACCAATGAGTAACATCATACTTAGTAGTCTCAGCAGCAAGGGCCTGCTCCAAGAAAGTGTAGGATGCCAGCGTGGAGGAAACTGTGGCAGACAGCTCCGTCACCTTCCTCTCCAGCTGACCCGTCTCCTCTTCTTTTTCAGTCAACTTCTCTCGCAGTACACACATCTCTGGATTTGTTTATTTAAAAACAAAGAAAAGTTTAAATCCATAGGTTGTCAAGAAAGAAAACATCTTGAAAAAGAGGGAGTGAAACAGCCAGACAGTTACTTCAGTTATTACCTGACGTCAGAATTGTCACCTGCAGATTTAAATCACCAATCTGCTCCCTGGCAGCTTGGAAATTCAAATGAGTTTCATTCAGTTCTTCTTCAATCTGTTGAGTTTTTTGGGTAAAAATCATTTTAATCAGTCGTGTGGACTACAGGTACAAGGCTGTGAATATCCTGAATGCAACAGATGTCTGACCTGCTCTTGCTTTTCAACAGCTTGGTCTCTTGCAGCAATGTGCTCATCCCTCTCTCTCAAAGCAGCAGCAGCTTTCTCGTTCAGCGTCAGGAGCATGGGAGCAGTTTTCTGCAGAAGGCTCCTAACCATGAAGAGCTATGAATAGATGGCATTAGCATCAACGCATTATTACATTTTAACAGAGCAGTAAATGCTCTAATAGTAAAGGCTGTATTAAAGTACCTTAAGATTCAACTAAACAACGTTAGAACACATTAAATGGGCTTCAGATTATTACACAAATGTGAACGAGCTTCAGATCTGAAACTGGCTTGCTGTCTATCAGTTGATTAGATCAGTTCACACTGGATGAAGTGGAAGAAAATGCAGAATTTAAACAAGGTACAGTGCAGGGGGGGGAAACCATCTCACCACTAGATGGCAGTAGATTACAGCCAACTGAATTCTGTTTTCTTACGCCTCCCAATTCAAGCGCATAATCCTAGCTACAGTGGCCACTATAGGACATAAATGCTTAAAATAAATACATAAATAAGAAATAAACATAAAAAGACAATATATCGAGCAGAAAGCCAGTGACTTCTGTGTCACCTTCATAATCTCTCTCTGCAATTCCTTCAATCTCCTGTGCCAAGATCTACTCTTGTTTTATCCTAACGCCGGTCACATTGTCTTTTTCATTCACATTTTCACTCCTTTGCTGAAGAAAACCACTTCTCGAATGATAAAACGTAGGTGTGCTCTTTTATATCTTGAGTCTGAAGGTCCAGACAGAAAATGCAATTTGCCTCCAGGGTACACGATACAAAGTCTGAGTCTTTGGCGTGCTATTCATGTAGCCAGTCTGTAGCCACATACATAAAACATGATTAGTTGATGTGCGTTTTCCAGTTTGATTTCCAATTTTATGAGAGCGTGTTAATTTGTTGGAAGACATAATTACTCATAAGTATACATTGATTATTATATAATTATGAGAATAACCTCAAAAAATGACTGACTGTACCTTTAAACAGCACTGTTATGTACAGAATGCTCATGTGATGGATTTTACACCAAAAGCCTCGTGTTTTTAGAAACCCACAAATTACAGCAGCAGTGTCCACCATTCAAACGTCATGCTGTGAATATCACACAGATTAAACTAAAAATGAAAACATAAGAATTGAAACCAAAACACTGGTCATTTGTTTCTTTGCCATCATTTAGAAAACTGCTGTGTTACATGTTCAGTGACTGTCATAGTTCAAGGTTTTTAGTATGAGCGTACCTCTTTCAGCAAAGCGGACTGTTCATCCATGGTTTCAGACAAAAGATCTGAAGCAGAGTCCAGGGTTGCATTATAAGCCTCGTTTAATCCAACCTGCATTAGTAAAGACAAAAAAAAGAAACAAATAACACACACATTTTACTTTGAATACAATTATTATTGAGCTGTTTATTTTTTGCTTGTTTTCTGTACCAGTTCTGGATAGCTCTGGTTTAGGGCGGCCAGCAGCTCTTGCTGAGACCCCACACTCTTCTCCAGAAGTGAAATTTCTGTGGCACAGTGTGTCCTCAGCTGTTCCATTGCACTGAAAGCCTGACAACACACAACCACACACACACACACTTAATACCCCTGGAACAAATAATCCTCTTTAACACACAGCCAGCATAACTTCTGCAGACATTTTTAAATGTTCCAGAAAAACTGTCGGTCAGCTAAAGCAGAGGTGTTTACACAGGGAGCTATGTTTAACAGATAGAGGGGGTGTGTGTGTCACAAAGGTGGCTCTCTTTTCACCTGGCAGCAACCTGCAGCATTACTCTGTTATCTTATTTTTCACACTAATGTCCATTTTACTGATATATTTTTCAATAACCTTTATAGATTTCCATTATCCAATGTTCTGAGCACAGCTCCAATCACACATTCTCAATAGACTTATGCAACACAAGAATGGTAGATAAATGCTCCCTTTAATGTGACTGTGAACAGAGCCTGAAGCAGGAAGCTGGGATTAACAAAGAAAGCTGAGAACCAGCTACATCTCTTACTGGGGGTTTCAGGTCAAGCCAGAAAACGCAAAGAATGGCTGGCTGTATTGAACTTGCTTCATAGTACACCCTTCTGCTCAGGAAGGTTACCGATCCGCTGCATTTAGATAAAAAAACTAAAACACCACAGAAGTACTTACTGCCTCCTTTGCTGTGAAGGCTTCTTCCATTTGAGTCTTCATCTCATTTCTCTGATGAAGAGCTTCTTTGACCTTCTGCATCATTCTGCTCTGTATGTCCTTTGATTTCTCAAGGAGAGACTCCATGTGCCCATACTAAAAACATCATAAGAAAAATATACCTCAACTCAGTTATAGCACATAATCAAGTTAGACTAACAACTTAAGCCATAAATAGCTGATGAAAAATGACAAAAACAAGCATATTGATTAACTTGTACGAGACAGAATGGGGTAACATGTTGTACGTACATGTGAAACGAGGCTTTGATGGTCCTCTCTGACTATGTCTGCCATTTCATTCATGTTAGAGAGAGCAGTGTCCGTGTCACTTCTGAAAGAAGCCTGGTGGGACAAAAACACACACTTTACTCTTACTAAAGAAAAATATTGACTGTCTCAACACACACACACTTACACACACACAATGTGTGGTTGTTTGTGACTTACCATGGTGACCTTTGTGTCTTGCAGACTCTGGATGAGGTTTTGTAGAGAACTCCCATCAAGTTCCAACTCCCCAATCCGACTCAAAGCCTCCAAATACAGGTCTCTATACATTGTGGTCTAGTTTTAAAATATAAACAAATAACTACTTAAAGTGTAATTCCTTGCCATATAATGAGATCAGAGTTGAAAGCTTCTGCTTAAGGAATATTTTAAGCTGTGAAATATGGGAAGCTACACTTTTAGAGTTCAAAAGTGGAGTTTAAAATGAGCATAACAGGTCCCCTTTAAACAAAATGCAGACGTCAGTTACCTGACTGAGTTCAGTGTGGTCTGTCTGCACGAGTTTCTCCCGGAGGTCTGAAGGAGCAGGGCCTGTAAGTGGACCTCCTTGTGCCCTCGCTGCAGTCAGCTGTTGCACCAGGGCCTCAACCATCGTCATGCTAGACCTTAACCTCTGTTCCAGCTCCTGTCTGGGGAGGGACTCTAGGCTGCCTGGAGGTAAACTGGAACACCAATGAAAGAATTCATTCAATACTGAGGCAAACAAACAAAAGACTAAAAGCAGATTTAGCTTTATCTATACTCACAACTGTTGAATAAATGACCAGTTTACACAGAGCACTCACTTCCAGATGAGAGGGTCAGTCACAGTGCAGGAATCGACCACAGAGAATTCTCTCTTCCTCTCAAACAGGCCAGAAGTATTGAGGCTGTGGTCAACCAGTTTCACAGGACTACTGCCCACACAGACACTGTGAGACTCTACAGGAGTAGCTTTGACTGAAGGGGCAGGAGGTGGAGCAGGAGCAGAGACAGAAGCAGGGCCCATCTTTCCAGACGCCATCATGAGGAACTCTGCCATTTGCCGAAGCTGTTGCTGAAACGGACCATCGGAAATCAGCGGGAAATTCACCAGCGGTTTCTCAGCTTCAGAGTGAGGCTCTGCACAGGCTTTCTGTCCCAAATCCTTAACTGGCTCCCTGAGTGGGCTCAGACCAGGATTCTGACCCAAGGCTGTGGAGTTTAACAGAGGACGAGGCATAGGGCTTTCCAGTTGCTCCGCCCACAACCCAGCATGGTCAGCATTAAGAGGAGCCAACAATGTTTTCTCAACCCCAAGAGCAGAGTCATCAGCTGCAAACTTGCCTTGAGCAGGATCCCCACAGGTCTTTAACAAAGACAGAGAGGCTCTCCTGATAACGGGACTAAACATTCCCAACTGCAACGCTGAGGCAACTGAGGGACACTCCGACAGCGCTTTCAGTACATCAGTAAGGTTCTCTGCAGGAGATTTTTCTGCAGAGTTACAAAGAGCAGGTGCATTTTCAGATGAGCCAATGGCACTGTCTTTTTCCTCGCTGGATTCAGCAGGTCCTCTGGTGGAGTTCACTTCAGAGACATGCTCCTCTTGCATTTCCACAGCTGAAGGACTCTCTGCTGAACCTGCAAGTTGGCTGCAGTCAGAAATCTGAGTATTCCGAACCATCAGAGGCAATGCACTGGCTGCAGGATTTACAGTACAGTTAAGCATTTCTTTCCCTTTTACAGTTTCAGTATCCAAAGCTTTTAAAGATGCGTTAGCCACCAAAGATCTGCTAACAGCCAATGGGTCAGTAGCTACCACAGCTTCACCATTGTTCTGTTGGCTGCTAGCATCTTCAAAGTCATCTTGGCAACAATCATGTGTGATGGAAGTGAACACATGGCTTTCACTGAGGGGACAGATTACATTCTGGACCTCAGGCAGAAAGGATGTCTTCTTTTCGGAGATTTGGGCTTCATCTAATTTTTCATCTTCAGCTGGAATACAACGATCAGCTGTGACACCTTGGCTCCCAGCCTGGCTATCAGATACCACTGGGTTCCCACTGTAGCGTCTGGCCACTACATCCTCAGTGCTGTCTGCCAATGCTTCCTGGGTAATCAAAAGGCTGTCACGTGGAGGTGCGGAATGAGTCTGAACATTACAGTATGGGTGATCAAAGTGACCAGTCGTGTTATCATTTTGTAAATCACAGTCACCAGCTATTTCAGTTGAATCTATGACATAACCATGTGTCTCACTGCTGGCAACAGTACAGTTGGCTGGTAGAACTGACTCTTCTCTTGGAATTTCAATCTCTCCTCCAGTGCAGTTCAGTGATTTAAATGTTACATTGGTCAGTCCATTAGCAGGTTTTTCTGAACCATTTGTTGTCTCAGAGAAAGCCTTAATGACAGGATCAACACGACCATCACGGCTATAGTATGGATGATCAGCATGTACCTCTTGACACTGCTGGTCAAAGTCACCAAAGCAGTTAGTCAAATTTACACTGCTGTACTCTAAAGAAGCACCAAGCTCTTCCTTGGGCAGAGGAATGGTTTCATTGTGTAATCTGGTGGCATCTGAAACCTCCACCTCACCTCCATCACAAAGAAAGGATTTCCAAGTGAGATCTGCCTTTCCACTGCAGTCACTCTGAACAGCTGCTGATTCTTCTGTGGCTTGTTTGTTATCCAGGTCGCAAGAAGCCAGTGTAGTGCTGTCAGTTTCACAGGGAATTGCAATGCTGATGTTAACAGAGTAAGCGTCATTCTTCTCAAGAACATGATAGGGATGTTCGATGTGATCAGAGCATGACTGCATTATCATACTATCAGTGATGATGGCATCTTCAGGTTCAGGGTTATATGTACCCTGGTCTGTAGGTAAAATAATACTCTCCTCTGCATGCAGTAAAGAGCCCGATATCTCAACTTCACCACCAGCACAAGTGAAGGATTTAAATGTTATATCTGAAAGTCCACAAGCAATCTGAGTAGTTGTCATATCAGTTGTTGGAAGATTGGTTTGTATCATTTTGGTGGATGGAGAAGAGTACAACTGGGGTTCTTGTTCACTGAGCGGAACATCACCCTATTAATGAGAATAAGTAGTAGTTACAAAACAGCACAAAAAAAGAAAGAAAAAAAACAAGTTATATGTGCAAGTATTAGTGTATACACACCATTGTCATTTTGCCAGCATCACTAATGATCTGCGATTTTGATCTGAACCTTGACAAGGGAGTTGACAAGTGCAGAATCTCATTGTCCAGACTTCTCAGAGGGGTACGCTCGCTGGATCGGCTGGAGAGCTACCATCAACAAAGGTTGAATTATTCACAATGAACTAATATGCTCAGAGATAACACCGTACATTATGCACAACTTACCAAGCCTTCCCCTATGGAACTTGACCTCCTGGAGGACATTACTCTTAAGTTCTCAGAAAACTATGTTTACAACTGGAAGACAAAATCAGGAAGACAAAAGATTTCATATTTCACCACTTTGATTTAAATGCGGATTAATCTATTTGGCTGTAAACCAGTAGCTCCGCATTAAAATAGTTGGCTCTCCATACAAATGCTAAAACAGGGTCTTGCTCCTCATACTAGAGAATAATGTGATTTCAAGGCAAGTTACGAAAGACAAACCCCAGTTTTCATGGGCTGCAAACACTTTCAGAAATTTCATTGATCACGAGGTTTCAAAAGTTTGAATAAGACAAGTTAGGTGGAACTGTTTAAACATTTCTTTTGTGCAGAGAGTCAGTTAAGTTCAAATTAACCCCATCATAACCCCTAGTGAGGATGTTGTCTTCGTGTTATGAAGGTTTCTTCCGGGAAAGAAAGAAACGACAAGACAATTACAGCAAACAACCATGTTCAAGGTCAACTATTGTTTTACGAAAGAAACCGTGAGCATGTTCTTTAAAATCGTGTACAGAGATCTGCTTGTCATGTCAAACTAGCTAAGAAGCACTCACTGACATGACGTTACGTATTGGTCTAAGCTGACAAGAATATGCCATTTAAGGCATTAATTTAATAATTAATGCGAGGATTTAAATGTAAGAAATTACTCAAAATTCACAGTAATTGTTGCTAAGAGTGATTATTGCAAGGGCGTAAACTACTGTTTAAGAGAGCGGTACCAGTCGATAGCTAACGTAAATCGCATTCACTCTAGTTGCATTTCTAACAGAAGCACTTAATTGATAGTTTAACTGTCCGACGCAAACGCCCTTAAATCATGTAAAAGTATTTTACCTTTTAAATTTTACCAGCTAACTTCAACCAGCGTTTTAACAGAGACGAGAACAGGGTAAACAAATCTTGTATTGAACTGCTATCCACCGCGTTTGATTCAAAAACACGTTTAGCAGCGCTGTTATTGGTCAATTTCTCTTCTTCGTTGGTTGGGAAACGCACTAGCTGGTTGAGATCTGTACCTTTTCTCACTGCTGCCTCCTTCAGGAAAATAATGTAATTACTCCAGGATATTCCTGTTGCTGACAAAAAAAATTCACTTTTATGTTGGGTCTTAATTATCTATGTTTTTTCTTTTGTTTTGTTTTATGTCAAGGTTTTATTATAACTTCATGTCTGCATAAAAATAATATCTGACTCTTCACTTATTTTCAGTGCCTTCTTATTTATGGCTTTACAAGCTGGAAGCCATGTAGCTACATGGAAAAATTACCCACAAATCATCCATTTTTTGGAAAACAAGTGTAAGAGCAGAGAGTGATACATACACTCCATAAGTCTCTACAATGACACAGTTTTGGTTAGCTTTGTTGTCTACCAATTCCATTCCATTTCAGTTCTTCTTTTAGCTGCAACCCACCCTCTGCCTAGCATCCTTCTCTGTGTCATCAACAATGGCTGCTCTGTATTCAACTTTCTTTCCAGAATATATGCCTCCTCTGCCCATGTCCGAACTGTTTCAGCCTTGCCTCTCTAACTTTGTCTGAAACCGCTCAATCTGAGCAATCCCTGTGATGTACTCATGATGTACTAATTTTGTCCATCCTCATTCTGCATCTTCAATCTCCAGCTCTGTCTCTTTGTTAGTGCCACTGCCACCAAGCCACTCATCATAGCAGCTCTCATGCATCTTAACCTATCCTTCTGCCACAAATCACACCTGACACTCATCTTATGTGGTCTGCACTCTCTTCTTCACCTCTCTTGTGCTCTATTTATTAGTCTGGGTAGTTCAACCCAGATATTTAAACTCATCTACCTTTTAAAAAAAAAAACATAATAATAACATATATTATAACATATAAGACATATTGGCAATTTAATAATTTATTAGTTTAATGAACAGATGACTCATTAGAACAACCACAACAGCCTGGCACCTCCTCCTCATGCTGGTCACCAGTATGGCATCACATTCTTCAACTTCACACATTTGTCACAAGCCATCCAGT
>VOQK01001666.1:0-13651 GCA_015052645.1 Benitochromis conjunctus
AACATATCCATGTGTTAGAATGGCCCAGTCAAAGTCCAGATCTAAATCCAATCGAGAATCTGTGGCAAGATCTGAAAACTGCTGTTCACAAACGCTGTCCATCTAATCTGACTGAGCTGGAGCTGTTTTGCAAAGAAGAATGGGCAAGAATTTCAGTCTGTAGATGTGCAAAGCTGGTAGAGACATACCCTAAAAGACTGGCAGCTGTAATTGCAGCAAAAGGTGGTTCTACAAAGTATTGACTCAGGGGGCTGAATAATTACGCACACCCCACTTTTCAGTTATTTATTTGTAAAAAATGTTTGGAATCATGTATGATTTTCGTTCCACTTCTCACGTGTACACCACTTTGTATTGGTCTTTCATGTGGAATTCCAATAAAATTGATTCATGTTTGTGGCTGTAATGTGACAAAATGTGGAAAAGTTCAAGGGGGCCGAATACTTTTGCAAGCCACTGTATATATATATATAGAGAGAGAGAGAGAGAGGCCTGGGAGCTTGACAGTTCTGCGCAGTATCTTTGCTGTTCCTAGGACTGCGCTCTTCTGGACAGAGATCTCCGATGTTGTTCCTGGGATCTGCTGGAGCCACTCGCCTAGCTTGGAAGTCACTGCACCGAGTACTCCGATTACCACTGGGACCACTGTTATCTTCACCCTCCACATCTTCTCAAGCACTTCTCTGAGCCCTTGATACTTTTCCAGCTTCTTGTTTTCCTTCTTCCTGATGTTGCTGTCATTTGGTATCGCTACATCTATCACTACGGCCATCTTCCTCTGCCTGTCCACCACTAATATGTCTGGTTGTTTAGCCAGCACCAGTTTGTCCATCTGTATCTGGAAGTCCCACAGGATCTTAGCACTGTCATTCTTGACCACTCTAGGGGGCATCTCCTATTTTGAGCTTGAGACTTCCAGGCCATACTCGGCACATATATTCTATATACTATGCCATCCACTCGGTTATGGTGTTCCATGTTTGCCCTGCATGCTAGCATCTTGCACCCTGCTGATATGTGCTGGATTGTCTCAGGGGCAACTTTACACAGTCTGCACCTGGGGTCTTGCCTGGTGTGGTTAGACCCCTGCCTCTATGGATCTTGTGCTCAGAGCTTGTTCCTATGCTGCACAACAATGGAGATGCAGAAGATTGCCTATTTGGACTCAATGTCCTGAGCCACCCTCAGAATTCTAAGTTCTGCCAGAAGTGAAGATCTTACAGAGCCTGTGTCAGATCCCGCCAGGACACCCTCACTAAATGTTTAAACATTCCAGGCTTGTCCAGTGTCTTCCCCCACCACCAGATCCAACTAATCACCAGGTTGTCAAGATGAATTGACAGCTCAGCTCCTCTCTTCACAATAGTGCTCAGAGCATACAGCTGCAGATCTCATGAGACCATCCATCCATTCCAGCTAGAATAGATGGATGGAGAAAATACAAACTCCACCAAAAAGGCCCCAGCTAGAGGGTAGGGTCAAAACAAGCACCTTCTTGCTCTGAGGCAATAGTGCTAGCAGCTGCACCACCTTGCAGACGAGATGGTTAAAACAATTGATCATTGAGCATGACTCCTCTTTGGGAGGCTAAAGCCCAGATATTCTCCCTCAAGCTCCCTCCCCAGGCCCGGCTCTAGTGTGGGGCCTGGTAACCCTATCCTGGGCAGGGTAATTCAGTTCCTTTATTTGTTTGTTTTTCATTTCATAGCATTCATCTGAATCACTCTTTTACTTGCCCCTCACACAGGACCACCTTACCTTGGGTAATCCGACCAGTGACAAAAGCCTCTGATGTATAATCCCTGGGACGCACAAAAACCCCTTACTACAATAAGGTGGCAATTGGTGGATGGGCTAAATTATTATGACACAATTATTAGTGTGCTAACAAGAAAACACAGTTAAGATAATTATCACAGATCTCACTAAATATTTTACTGTGCTTTGAAGATTAAATGGTCCTTTCTATTTATTTTATGCTTTTAACATCTTTCCCATTTATGTTGTTCTATGGAGCTATTGCACTTGAAACAAGTCCTGCAAAACTATATACGTACATACAGTATATATTGGGACAACTACAGCAACATCCTGTAGCTTATAAATAGTTTTTACATGAATCGTGTCAATTCTTTTCAGTCCAGTTCTTTGGTTTTAATAAAACCTTAAAAAATAGAGATATGGCAGATCCTAAAATGTTAATAGGCACAGTGTTTGGTCTTAAGGGTTGTTCTGTAAGGCACAGTAATTCTATTTTTTGATATGAGGACTTTATGAATACTTATTTGTTTTGACACAGGCATGCTTTCGCTCCAAATATGTGTGGTACTACTTGAGCAGAAGTGTTGCATGGTGGTGTTTTGCACAAAAGCCATGTTTTCCTCATTTTTGTCATCCCCTGCTGAAAACTAGCACTTCAGTGTACACAATAACGGGAAATTCAGAAATGCGAGAAGCATCACTGAGATTAGATGTTCATTTGAAGCGCTCTCCTTTATATTGTGGTTTATGGATTAAAGTAGCATTGGTGTCTTTAAAGATTAGCGAGAATTTAAAAATCCTCTGTTCTTTTCAGATCCTGTTTTGTGAGGGCACAAATAAATCCATCCATCCTTTTTCTCTTGTTCTCTGTGTCTGTAACATTTTACATTTTAGCTCCAAACAGATGGCACAGCCATACTGGAAGTGATTCCAAGCATAAGCCTGTACACACTATATGAGAAGCGACTACCACCTCCCTCTCTTAGCTGACACTGTCAGTCAATAAGAACACAACTGAGAGAAATATCTAAACTCCCGGTGTATGACTCACCTTGTTATTTGCCAAGTATAAATAAGCCAGTTGTTCGAGCATCTCGAACCCTTCATCTTCAAGGCCTTGAAAAGAAACAAGGATTTGTGACACATTGTTCTAGTTCCACCCCTCAACAGAATAAAACAGAATTACCATTGTAACCAGACCTGTGTCATTTATCAGTTTTGGCACTGGTGCCAAAATTGACCTGAGGATTGTAGATTTTAGAAGAAATGGTAGTAGTTGCAGGTTTATTGATCAGAAGACTATGGCTTATGTCCTGTTTAGACCTTTGTGCTTTGCAGTTTTGGGGGGTTTTGTACACTCGTTGTTTCCTTTCACGTTCACCCACTTTTTAGGCGGTACAAACCATTTCATGTTGTTGTTTCAAATTAATGTATGTTTATGAAAGCAGGTCTAGCCACAATTAAAATCATTTGAACTTGCTGAATTTTTCTGCCAGTTCGTAAGCGGTTTGGGATTTCTGCTAGGATTTTATGTTTTTCAATGGGCCACCCGTGGCACCATATTAATTAAGTAGGAAAAGGTTCAGGCAACCAAGATGGTATTTAATCATTTTGAAGCAAGTGAATGTAGAATATTTTCTGATAGTTTGTTTAAATAATGAGTTAAAATATTTTAATCAAAACAAACACTGTTGTTAGATAGCTAATGATACCATGAGGTAAAAAGGTCATTTTACCACATGGTATCCTGGATAAAAAATCTTTTCCATTGTGGCACTTTGATCTTACATTTTCCAAAAATGCTTCCATTACAGCAACATTTTTTTTATTCAACCTTAGCAATAAAAACAGAAGCCTTAAGCCGTCTGTTCATCTTAACAGCAGCATGATCCAGAATAATATTAACCAATAGGTATGGAGTTAGACCAAAGAGACGTCACAGGAGAGCACAGAGGTTGAGCCAGTAGGTGTGACTTTTCTTTTATTTTTGTCTCTGTTTTTAATGGCAGTGCAAAGTTAAAACTGGGCAGTAGCCTGCTGCACTTGGTTCTGCAATGTTTTGTACTTATTGTTAATATTGTTTAGTACACTGGAAGGAAATTAGTCTTAGGGGGAATATCAGAAAGCTTCTATTTATTTCAGATGACTCAGGGTACTGTTGGTTTCTTTCTTTGTTAGACAGCAGCGGGAAGTCTGCTAGAGTATCAAAGTTACACTGTGACAGAACAAAACACTTAACGTCAGCTAACTACAGCTACATGACACAGTTACACAGCATTTTGTTAGCGATGTCAGAATAACAGTAAGGACCACATCTCCATCCAGCTGATCAAAGTGGAATTGGTAAGTTTACATCTTTAATATTCTGCAGCTATAAGCATCCAATCAGTTATTTAGCTGGCATGCTAAATGTAGAAGTGCTCTTTTTCCTATAAATGTTTGTTCAACTGTTCAACAAGTGAAGATGCAGGATTTGTGGTAGTTTCTTTAGCACATGTAAGATAAGTCGCAGTTTCTCGCCAGCCTTCTCCTATTTAATTTTCGGTCTTTCTCTTTTTTTGTCTGAGGATATTATGGCAAATATCTATAAATTATATGGCTTGCTGCATGGTACAGCTGCCAGGTACAGCCAGTACAAGATGTTTGTGCTTCATGTTTGGTGAGTAAAGTTGCTGTATTTTATTAGCTGCTTACTTAGCAATGAGTAGCAAATGTGTGTGCAATACAGCTGAACAGTTTATAAATGCAGCTCGCTAGCATTAGCTGATAACTCCATCTTATTGTGCACCAAAACCTTGACATGACAGTCTAAAACCAGTGGTTGATGTCCACCTTTGATATACTGTGCACAGACCACGTAAGGCAGTGAAGTTGCCACTTTACTCTGTTTTCAATTTTTTGAGTTTTATGGTCCCTATAAGACAGTAAGCTTTTCCAACTTTGCAAAACTTGTTCTAGAGCAAGGCTAAAACTTTTCCATCAAAGGAAAATTGATTCTTATGTACCCATTAATTGTTATTCATTTCATGGATGTGACTTTCAGCTGCGAGGACCAGTTGTTAAAGGAAATGAGCAAAACAACTGCATTTCCTCTGCTCCATTCAGGTTTATTTTGAAGACATTTTGGTACCATAAATAGTTAGCCAAATTATAGATGCTTAACTCAAGGCCAGACTAGCTACTAATCAAAAATTCCTTTTAGTTGTCCAGACGGGCAAAAGCTCTCATTTTCTACAAAATGGGTCAACACAGATCGACATCTGAGAATGAAAAAAACAAAAACAAAACAAAAGGAATTTGACAGTGCCTCAGGAAACAACCTCAAAAACATGTCTTGTAAGCTGTTCTCATTTTGTACACCAGGTTCCTGCTGAGTGTTTAGATTGTGTGACAGTGTTTACCATCTGAGGTGAGCCAGTTATTCTGAAGATTAAGAGTCTCAAGCTGATGCAGATGGGAAATATGCTCGACCGTTATCTCCTCGATCTTGTTGTTCTAGCATCAGAAAACAAAACACAGGCTGTAAATGCAGGATTCCAAACTTTGGTTTTGTATTAGTATTTGTGGGAGTATATGAAAGACCTGTAGAGAGAGCTGGCGGGTTTTTTCAGACAGCTTAGCGGGGAACTCGATGAGGTTGACTCCGGGACAGTCCACTACCCCCTCTGCTGTACAGCTGCAATCTTGCGGACAGATTTCCGGCTCAGATTTCGTCACCTCTGTTGCAGTTTCTGTTTCCTCTGTTGGCTCTTCCTCCTCCTCTTCCTCTGGTTCAACAGGGGCCTGGCATTGCACCAACACCCAGGCCAAGAGCAGCACACTCAGGGCCTGCAGGATGGAATGCTTGAGAAAGGCCATCTCTCCTGTTGCACAAGAACATGGATAGTAAAGTTATAAACATCAGGTCAGTGAGTATTTTGTTCCTGGAAACAGGACCTCACACGCTACAGTCTTTGGCTATTAAGACAGTCAAATGTGGTTACTGTAATAAGACTGTCTTAATTCAGCTAGATGTGCCATGCTTCACTGAAGCAACATTTGTTATGGAATCATGTTACTTTTTTGAAAAGTAAGTCATGTACTACATTTCTGGGGCAGTTTTTTCAGAATTGTAGAGGGGAAATAATTTACACCTGTCTTATACTAAAAAAGTGAATGAATTTCAACAGTTAGTGATATATAGATGTAAATTCTATCCAAATTCAATTTAATTTGGATCAAATTTATTTATATAATTTATGAAAAACATTTACTTACATAATGACAAACAGTAAAAAGAAATACTATAGTTGAAGTTGAGCAGCCCTTGGTGACAGCTGAGAGGAAAAGCTCACTTTCAACAAGAAGAAACCTCCAACATAACTGGACTTAGGATGAGAGCATTTCTATAATCTCTATCAACAGATTATGTAAAGGAGGATATGTTTTTGTTAGCAAAAAACTTTGAGTTTTCCATGTGCGGTCCAGTTGTAATCGAAGTTTATTGACCAGTCAGGTTTGAGCAGAAATTGGTTGCATGCAGATAAACAGTCTGTGTGGAGAGCAAAGAGAGGTATGCAATTGCCAAAATATGATGTCAAAAACCATTGAATATTATCTGATGATAGTTTAAATATATCTGCACTCATAAACACCATGCACCACCATGATCAGCATCCAGAACAGGACATCTTGATCTGAAAAACTGGCCTGCTGACATACACTCCATGAATCGACTTTTTAAGGTGAGGTAATCAGATTCTTGACACCACTATAAAGCAGCAGTTGTTATGTTGTTGAGGAGGCCAGCAAATCTAATAATCACAACTTCTGACAGGCAGTGTGTAGAAGTAATTTGAGTTCTATGCTGTGGATGTCGAAAGAGCAACGTGACATGCTGACTTTGGTAAAGAGCAGCGCCTTAGACTACAATGATAACAAATCTGAGCGCTCACCTGCAAACTTACCACCCAGTCCAGCAGAGAAACAACATGTGAATTCATGGATTCAAACATAATTTTTCAAAAGTGGCAGATTTCTTTGTGGTCTAATCCAGGTCAGTAAATAAACTACACCATGCGAGCTAAATCTCTGCCATCACAACACATTCTCTGGTTTTCATTTGGACTGCATCATTTCAAAGCTCTAGAAAAACAATATCAACAGGAAGCTGAAGAGAAAATCACTTTAGCTGAAGAAATTGCTTTTTTACTGTATGTTTCCTGTACTGAACACCTCTTAACAATTCTTCCTGGTGAGAGACAACTGTACTGATTCTAAATGAATGACTAAAAGATCAGAAAAAGAGCCCTGCTTCAAGAAGGTGTAATGGCTATATATCACACATAAGCTAAAAAGGGGAATGCAGATTTTAGACACCAAAATACAATTAAAAGCAAGGAGTAACTTCAGTGTGTAAAACAGTTGTATAATTCTGTTTGCAGCCTCTATTGTAGGACACAGGGGCTGCTGAAATGCATAAAAAGAACATTGGGAATCTGTTTGCACAGTTTGCTAAACCAAGCAGAAAAGTATCTCTGCAGAACAGAACATGGCTGCTTCTCAATCAGTGGGATTTCCACCACCAGTGTGGTAGGCTTATGTTGGCTTAACCCTAACACAAACACATTTAATGGTTGTGGAAAGCCTTCTCATATTCTGCAGAGACTTCTACTTAAGTTTAGTTGGAAAACACTGGTTCGTAACCTTTTTAGCTAGGATAGGATTTTAACATGGCTCCACGAATAGTAATATCGATCTTTAAGTCAGCTACTTTCTAATTAGATGTGCTGATTAGTAAACAGAACCATCTGGGAAGTCAGAAACAGTTTGGAGAAGGGCAGTCACTTTGAAAACAATACTCACTGCAGAAACTATCTATCTATTGTATTACCTAAGTCATGCTTGTAGCTGTGACTTCACTGGCCAACACGCTCTCACGGGACACTAATTAGCACAGTTACAAATATGGTGTTTAAAGCAAGATGGATTTAGTCATTACTGTGATCTGGGAAAATTTGCACAAATCCATCTGGCTCACAAGCTTGATCCAGAATCCAGAAAATATCTTCATAACTAAGGAATCTATTGTTTTTAGAAAGTTGTGGAGCCATTTTTGTCCTACAGAGGATGAATCCCAATGACTTTGTGTTCTTCAAACCTTTGCACTGATTACCATGAAAGATGGTTAAGAAGTCCACATTCCCCTCTGGATGACCTACAATAACTCTGTTGCTCATCAAAAGGTTCAGACTGGATTTAGAGAACACGTTACAAACCAGCGATATGGAATTTGTATGATGTGCACATTTGTCAAGCAGAGAGGAGATATACTTTTGCATGACACTGTAGAATATGTGGGATCAAGGATTTTTGGAGACTGGACCCACACCAGAGATTAATCCTAAGGGCTACTTTTTTGTGGTTAGAAGTCAGTGAGTTCATTAAGGTCATGCCTTAAAAACAGATTTATAGGAAAGTCTTCCCTCTGTTTACTTGGTTTGTGATTTTTTTTAATTTTCTCTTCCACTACCCAAACAGTTATTTTTAATTACAGATTATTTGACTTAATGTGCTTTGTAAAATGTTTTTATTTTTTTATTTTTTTATTTTTTATTTTTTTGCCCCTGTGAAGCACATTGTAGAATGAATTTTAAAAATAATAAATGTTATTCTTTTTCAGAACCAGTTCTCAAAGAGTAATATTGTGGCTCTATGGTTAACTGTGCCCTCTCCGTGTCCTCTGTTGAGATTCAGGGAAATTAAAAGACATTTCTTTGAAATTAATCTGGTTGAATGCTTTTCAGGTCTGACCTAAAGTAAACAATTCAATTAGCCACCTGGAATGGTCATTGTGTTAGCTGCTTTGGAGATTTCCATCCAGGACAACTTGCAATCTGACCTAATTTTCCTTAGTTTATTAGATTCTTTCCTCGGCCATGGTGCCAGCAGCTAAATAGTAAAAATTTCCAAGCGTGTCTGCACTTGTCAGATCGTGTCTCCTCCAAAGTTGGAAATTTGTTCTGGAAAACTACTTGGGCTAATTAAGAAGCAAGGTAAGTCTGTGATGAATTGTATATGAGATTCTTCAATCAATCCAAAATTCTTGTGCAATGCTGACATATTCTAAGCTTATCGGTCATTTTCCACACATGTACAAGACATCGGTGCACACAATGTGAATCATCACTATTGCTTTCAAATGCTGCAAATATTAGTAATAATAATAATGATGATAATAATAATAACAATTTAGCTTGTTTCTCCCTCTGCCATGTCTTTATGTGTTTAGCTCTGATGTGTTTCATCCATGTTTCAGCATCTCTGTAATTTAGTTATGATTGTCATTCCTTTCCTGTTTAACTTTTTAAATCTTGTATCTTGTTTTGGGGTTTAGTGCTGCCTGTTGATTGTCTTGATTATGTTGAGCTCTGTCTTGCTCCTAACCTGTCTCCACTTCCCTACTCAGCACTGTGTGGGTAAATAGTCCCATCTTCCTTTCGTCCTTTGACAGTGCGTCAGCTCATCTAGCATATTCCCTGACAGATGAGACCATAGTTGACATGTTTAGCCACAACGCACAGTGCCACATTTGGCAACCACCAAACACAAAAAATCCACACAAACACATACCAACTATCAGGCACAGTGGTGAAGGGGTGAAGATTTAGGTTTGTTTTACACCCACAGGCCCTAGGCATCTTGTAGTCATTGAGTCAGCAATGAACTCCTTTGTATGCCAAAGTATTCTAGTGTCAATTTTAAATAAGGCTTGGCCAAAATTGTGTTATGCAAAGCATAATGAGCCTGATCACAGCAACAGACACACAACAGAACAACTGAAAAAGAGAAGAATCAAGGTGTTGCAGTGACTCAGTTAAAGTCCAGACCTCAACCTGACTAACATGTTATGGTGGGACCTTAACTGTGGATAAACAAATGAACTGAAGCAATATTGTAAAGAAGAGAGTGCCAGAATTTGATGATGTGAAAGACTAAAGTGATACAGAAAACTATTATTTGAAGTGATTACTTCAGTTGGGAAACTTTCTAAGCAAAAGTGCTTGAAGACCATGCTTCTGGATTTAGGCATTGGAGTCTTGAGACAACATTTCCATCAACGGGCCAAACTGGGCTACATAACTTTACCTTTTTAGATATTTTTGTAACTTATAAAATACAGTTGTAGATTTTGAACTCTGAAAAGTTAAGTTAGAGTGGGAGTACATTAAACATGCTTCCTTTCCAGTGGCCAACAGGGACTGACTTCTGTAATTGAGAAAACATCCAGTCTTACAGAAATCTATCAAAAGTAGCCCACACGCTCACCTGTGAGCTCAGTAAACACTTTTTCTATTAATTTATCTCTAAAATCTAAACTTTTATATATATATATATATATATACATATGACATTTAGATACAAGTAGGCTGTTAAATACTACAAGGAGCAAAAATCTTCACCAACTACCCGGTCTACTTTGGAAAAGAACATTTATCACCCATAACAGCTTGTACTTGTTTCATTTCAAATAGTTTTGCCCCAAAGAAGAACCCAAAAAAGGCAACAAAAAAACAACATATGGTCTAATTTTCAGGTATAAGTTAAATAGCAAAATAAGAATTTAGCCTTTTGCAATTCTCTGACAGGCACTACAGGTCAGCACTGCTTACATGAGACTTGTGCTTTGGTAAAGCCTGGGAAAATCATCCTTCTAATCATCTCCTCTAATGCTGGCAGAAATATTCCACTCAAGGCAACTCTCAAGGTACAGGTATAAAAGCCATTTATCAGTGGAGCTCTTTCTGCTCGTCACTCCACAATATGTATCAGAGGAACAGCAGCACACAACAAAGTGCACACACACAGAAAACTCACAGTACAGCGTGCACACGCCCACAGCAAAATGCACTTTGTACAATGTCGACAACAGCCAGAATCAAAACATCAGAGCATCCAGGGGTTAGAGAGGAGTTTAAAGCAATCGAGAAGTTGACAACACTATGGTACCTTATTATTTAGAGACTTGAAGTGAGAACAGCCTTTAGAGGCAGAGATACTGTGCATTTAAAAAGTCATCATCTAGTTTTCATGCTGTTTAGCTCATGAAAGTGGTTTAACTGTCCAGATTGTCTAAAATGCATATGTCAGAATGGTCATGCATGGATGAATGACACTCAAAGCTCAGTCTAAGCTCCATATAAATGCAACAGCCACCCATAAAACATGCGGCAGTAAAGTCTACAAAGTAAAATTATGGTCTCCTGCTTTACTTTACCCCTTCCGAACAATGTTAGCTGAAACGCACTGAAGTCTGACTTCCAGTTCAAACACAGGCTGTCCCATAGTAGGCTTGGAGTCACACAGCCACTCCAGATACCCTCCAGATGTGAGAGCGAAGTGGGAGTGGGAGAGGGAAAGTTAAGGGAAAGACAGGCAGGCGAGAGTGAAAAAGGAAAAGAGTGAGTAGGAGAGACAGCTCTGACCTGACAGGGAGCCAAAAACACAAATTCTTTCCTTTTTTCTCATATTTTTTCCCCATGTTTCCCTCTTTTTCTCCTCGCAGCATGCCATTTCAGTTTAAATGTAATAACTCTGTGCTGTGTTAACTTCTGCTAAATTTGTTTCTGGATTTGACAACAACTAAACAAACTTACACTGTACAGCAGTAATTATACATTCAGTGTGTAAAGAAAAATCTTGGATGCACTTGCTCGATCAGGGCACGCTGATTTGTAAACCTGTGTAGTGCAGACTGCTGATAAGAGGTGCTAAATAGCAATGAAAATTCAATCTATTTACAGCAGTGTGCTCTCAGATAGCTTTCATTTGGGGGACAGAGATTAGTCATCTGAAAATAAATTAAAAAGTGGAAGACCAGCATGCCAAAAAGGAGTGACAGGATATGATCTAATGTCCCATGTGTTTCCAGACTTTTCAAGCACCTCCTACAATAGTGTGTGAACATCTGCTACCATTAAGGTGCATCAGCACAATTAATCTGAATATAATTTACATGGCTTTGGGGATGATTTGATGCCAAATTATGTCAATTTTTTACATTTTGATTATTATTTTGCTTTTTTGTGTGTGTTTGGAAGACAACTTAAGATGACAAGTTTTTAAGTTTTGATGGTTAAAAACAAGCTCAAATCATGTCTAACTGATTTCTTGAATGTGAAAAAGAGTTCACTGTAATCAAATGGCATCAAATGTCTACATAGTAGAGCACCTTTGGGACGTGGTCGAATGGGACAAATCTGCTGCAACATCTCTGAGGAATGTTTCCAGCATCTTGCTGAATCTATGGGAAACAAATAATTAGGGCAGTTCTGTAAGGAAACCAGCCTCTGACCCTACCAGTAGAATTCAGACTCATCAGTCCAGGCAATGTTTTTATCAATCTCCTGTCTAACTTTGGTGAGCCTATGTGAACTTTAACCTGTTTCTTGTGTCCTCCCCAGCGTGGTCTTCTGTTCCTCTTGTCCATCAGCTTCAAGGTTCAACAGAATGTGTTCAGTGATGCTTTTCTTCAATCCTTGTATATAAAGTGTGGTTATTTGACTTACCCATTGCCTTCCTTTCCTTGAAGCAATCTGACCAGTTTCCTCTGACCTCAGACATGAACAAAGCATTTTTGCCCAAAATAAATGCCAATCACTGGATTTTTTTTTTCTTAAGCTCTAGAGATGGTTATGCAGGAAAACCCCAAAGGATCAGCAGTTTCTGAAATACTCAGTCTAGCCCATCTGGCACCAGTAACAATGCCACGTTCAAAGTCACTCAGATGACTTTTCTTATCCATTCTGTTGAGTTTGAACTATATTAGGTTGTCTTGACCACAGACTTAAAAAATCAAATCAATGTAACATTTATATACAGTCTTTGGGGGAAAGCCAGCATCAAGTGTTTTATTAGATGGTGAGGTACCATTTTCTACCAGAAGATATCACTTTAAAAAGGAGAGATTGTTTGGAAGAACTGAACATGACAGGACGGGAACATTCGCTTTAATTTTTAGAAAGTAGTTGGTATGCATCTGTTAACTTTTAGGAGCTTTCAAGGATATTTGGTACTGATCGAGGTTATTTATATCTGTAATAAAGTGAAATATAGCAAAAATACTACAAAAATATAGAGCAATATAGACCTGAATCATGTCACATACAAATGTGAGTGATTTATCTATTTCAAGGACATCTACAGAATCAACTGCTTCATCAATTATTCAAAATTCTGGTTCAAAATGTCAAACTGGGGGAAAAAACAAAAACTATGTTTTTGTTGTCGGTTAGGGTGAATTATTTTCTCATCTTATAAATAAAACGAATTTTTAAGCCTCGCTGCAAAAGCATGTGATTATATGTATTACTGCAACAAAACCAGGAAACGTGCTTTTATGTTTGACTATTATTCATATCTGAAATTACATCAAAGTATGAATTAAGTTGTGTAATAAAAAAGCTTATCCTGACCTAAATTGGTGATGAGATGTGCTGAAGATACCCTCTAGCCATGTAACTCAAAGTTATATAAAAAAGGCTTTTAAGGTCAGTTTACACAAAAGCTCAGGCTACGCTTTGTTGAAATATGATATAATTTTCATTACTCCTCAAATGGATCCACATCCTCTTCTGTATTACAGGAATGTAACATCTTCTGGGCTAATTTTTTTTTAAATCGCAAGAAAGCTTACGCAACTGTCCCAATCACACTTAATTCACCTTACATTTGGGCATTACCTAACAGACTTCACAATCTGAATCTACTATTTGTGCTGGAACTGCAGATGCTGAGTGCAGACAAGAATAAAGGCAGTGAAGAATGCTCACGCTGCACTGAAAGATACCGAGCCTCTTGTGGTTGTAGAAATCTTTTGGGAGTCTCACTTACTGATCACATGAGTTGCTGA
>VOQK01001666.1:13671-24094 GCA_015052645.1 Benitochromis conjunctus
GCAGAATTGGTTTTACAGCCTCGATTCTGCTCTTGAAATTGGAGCAAACACACTCCGGTCCATGTTCTCGTTATTACTCATCACATTATTTGGCAGGCTGCTTTCCCCTCAGATGGGCGCCATTCGCTGGGACATGGGTTTAAGTAATTTTCCACTAGTGCAGTGGAACATGTTCAGTCTTCTGAACAATGTCCTTTTCAACAGATGCATTTTATGACTCTTTGAACAGGTTGTAGGGTAAGATTATAAAGGAATCTTGGGACCTATACTCTGATGAACATTAGTACGCCTGCTGCATTTAATTGTGGACACATTCAAAAACATTCAGCATGTTTTGTTTATAAATTGCAGCTGGGATAGCAATTGCTCTTTTTTTTTGTATACAACTGAGATCCCGTCTGCATTCTTTTAAACTTATCCTCTTGGGGTTGTGGCGGGGGGGGGGGGGTGCTGAAGGTTTAAAATACCCCACTCGTTCCAAACAAACCCAAGAGAGCTTTTTTGAAAACACACCGTTCTTGCAGCAGATAATTATTTTCCAGGACATTAATGGCCCGTATACAAGCTGTGTTATGTAACTGGTACAAAGTAGCAAACATTTTATTCAGGTCAGGGTCATAGTGACCACAGAGCGAGCAGATACATCATGGAATATAATTTGCGCTTTTAAGTGACGCACTCGCCGATTTAGTACTGCGTGTACACAAAGTTGGAAAATTAACAAAGTATGTCATCCACAGAGAAGGTGACAGAGACAACAGGGCTAACCATCACAGTGTCCATTTTGACTGTATTGAGGAGGGTGCTGGGAGTCACAGGTGATGTCTTTGGAAAAAAAACAGGGTGGACGGCTAAGTTAACAGCATACAACTAACGCTAGGTACAGATAGATGCAAGCTGGTGCTAATAATAAAAAAAAAAGAATTTACTTGTTAACACTAATTCAATTTACAGCACAGTGGGCCATAATATATGTTACATAATTGATTTAGAAATGTTCAATAAGACATCGGGACCACAAATATTTAGAGGATGAGTTCAGCGACTTCAATAAGTTGAGGTGACATCGAGCAGACAATTGCCAGTGTTACCATCTACCCTACTAATAAGTGTGTGCAGGGCATCCAGGGCATTTTGCACCATGTGAGGTGCAACCAATGTGCCATGTACTACCACAGCTCAAAGTAAATACAAAGTTTTTCGATTATCTGCACCATTTTCATAAAGACTACTGCAGGTTTTGCTGTAAAGATTTGATCACATGACAGGGAAAATCACTACATCGTCAAACTTGGAGCAGAGCCACAACTTGGAAACTGTTCTTACAGGCTGAGCAGTGCTTTTTGTGACAAGTTCCATCACCTTTCTTTGTAAGCTGATGAAGTGCATTTTAAACTTTCCTCTCTTCTTTTAGCAAGAATGTTTTATATAATTTTTTCCACATTAATTAGGCCATTAATTTACATAAATGTTTGCAAACAGTCCAAAATATCTCAATTCCTTCACTGCAACACAACAGAAGAAATGGCATTCTCTAAAAGCAATCACTACTGACCAATGAAATAACTCTAGTGTGACTGCAGAGTAAGACCTGAAAACTACAAGAGCCAAGCCAAAGCTGCAGTGGAATCTGGGTCAGAGCTAGTTAACAGATTTGTCTTTCAGCCACGCTCGTCTATGTACAAAGGAAAAAATACAGCGTGGCAGTCTGGAACCGGGTCGCTGCAGCATTGGAAAAGTACAGGGCCCTTCAAAGGGGGAGCAGACGCACTGCTGGCCAGCTTGACATTGACATCAAAGTACCGTCTGAACAGTGAGCCGTTATTTTGCACAGTTACACTGATATAACCTCAGATGGCACCCCTAAACTGTGTCAGGAGACTTTAACGTCAGCGTCTTTTCACTGCAAAAACACTGGAGCGTGGCCAGTTTCCATTTTAACATCCAGAAACTCAACATTCCCATTTGTTAAAAGGAACATTACATTGTTCATTCAGTCTTGTTTTATGTTCAATTTCATGGATACATTGCTCTGCGTTTCTTTATCAGCAAAATTTAAAGAAACCTCAAGTTACTTGCAGGAATCATGCTCCAAATACAAATACACCCTGATCGTGAAAGATGCACATCACGACACCCAGCAAAGACACGTTTATTCTGTAGAAATATTTTAGAGATTCATACAATAAGAGAAGAGCAGAATATGTATTTTGTGTTAGTTAGGCAGACTGTTTTAAAAAAACAAAAACAAAAAACACTACACTTCTGCCTACAAACCATAATCTGAGATGAGGAGGCACTTTGACTGTTAAATCGATTATTATGACCAATCTTACAGCAATCTGCTCTACTTAAAAAACATTTCTAGACATAAAACACTGAAAGATTTCATTTGCAGGGAAGATTACTGAAAAATTGGACAAGAACTGAATTAGTATCACAAAGTAGGGAGCACCTGTCTCTATTACGCTGGACTAATAGTATTGTTGAGAGAGGGCCTGCAGGCAGGGACTTAATTAGAGAAATAATTATCTCTCCATCTATGTCATTCTCCAGTTAGATTGGCCAGGCTGCTGACTAATCCCAGTGTTTGGTCAGTGAGGTCACTAAGAGGAAGAGTGTTTTAGTCCAGTGATGAGAATTTTTAACATTTATCTGAAACCAGGCTTGCTGTTGAATTCCTCGTAGTTTATCTCTGTTCTCTTTCCAGCATCTCGTCTACAGCTTGGCTTTGCCCGGCTGCAGCTGCAGGTTTTGAAGCTTCATAGCCAGACCCATGTTTCCTGTGATCTTCAGCTTGCCCTGGAAAAACGCCTGTGAATCAGAGAGAGAGCGAGAGTGTAATACGCTGTAATATAAAAACATCAGATGGTTTGGAGTCAGAAGCATCGTTCATTCAGAGCAAGAGAGAAATACATGCTGCTGGCTTTAAAGAGTTACCGTGAGAGATTAACTCAACCCGAGAAAAATTGGGACAACAGCAACACCAGCTTATGAGAGGTCAGGAAACTCCACAGAGCACACAGGCGTATAAAGGAGAAATGATGTTTGTGATGTGAGAAGGCAAAAATCAGGCAAGTAATGTAAAAATGTGACCATTTTGAGAGATAAATATTTTCTCAAGGAAAGAAAATAACAGTCTTTCATGTAAGTTTATGGCAGAAATGGGGAAACTGAGGGGTGTTTTTTAATATGTCAAAAAAACAAAAACAGTACAGATTTCTAAATGACTGTGGGTGTAATCAGTAGAAAACACACTGCAGGAGCCTGCACTGCTATCCTTTTATAATTGATAGAAAAATTATTAAAACTGCGCAGCACTCTTTTTGGTAAGCTGTAGGAATGTATCTCTCCCTCCGTCCCTCTAATCTGTCCTTTTCTCAGGCCTTGTTGTGGCTTCTCTATCTGTTATCCAAAGCAGAGTTCGAAACATGTACTTCTGCATCATGTAAGTAACTGTTTCACTGTAAGAGCGTCACACACATATCTGTTCCCAGGAAAACATTGGAAGAAGTATATAAATGAAACTCGCCCCGGCGAGCACTTGCATAGACGTTCATCGTGTATGCTTTTGCTGACCGATACCATACATGGGGGAGTCTGGAATTCCTGCAAGACCTCCACCAGAGTAAAAAAAAAAAAAAGCTTTTCCCCTTATGGCAAAAGGAGTTCAGATTTGAAGGGAAGCTAGATGTTTCTCCCCCATCCTTTTTTTGTTGTCAAACAGTGAAATCAAAGGAGAGGAAGAGGCAGACACACAGTGCAGTAGTGGCTTTCTAGGACCTCACAGTACATGCAATCACTGCAAATGGTTGTGAGCTGATGGTAGATGTCTCCGGATGATATTTTTTAGTGTAAATTGACCCGAGTGCTACCCTGATTTACTGTTTTCGCCTGTCATAATAGTTCAAATGCATTTCCACACACTGCATGGAAAACAACGAGGAGCTGATAAGTCAAATGTCGAATCATAAAAGGTCAAAACTGTATACATATTTAGCCTGAAGGTGCAAAAGAGCCACCCTATTTATTTTCAGGCAAATCTAATGAAAAGACAATTGGTTCATTTTGTGATATGTGGCTCTGTACCCCTCTCACTGTTGTTTCTGCAAAATACAAACATGTTTAAATATGGTTTCGTTTTTAAAAAGGTTCCTAGCTTGGAACTGTAGTTACTAAAAACCAGTGTAAACAGAAACATTTGGTGTACCAGTAAAGTGGTTCCATATCAGGGGTAAATGCTTTCCAGGGTTAGTTTTGCAGTTCACAGATCACACTTGGAAAGAGATAAAGCTAAAAGGTAACTTATTATGTTGTTTCTTATCTTCTATACTTTTCAAGTAATGAGGACAGTGAATGTGCATGTGACCCATGTGAGCCAAAAGCTCCTACTTCAAAGTCCACAAAACACCCAGTGTCATAGTTCTTTCTACCTTTGGATCTATATGATACCACAGAGTGGACCTAATATGGTGATCGCAGGCAAAGATGCCCCACAGCTCTGCTGTTCAGTCTGAACAGTCTAAAACAGCTCGTTTCAGAAGCAGGATTGTGTAACCAAGAAGAAACATGTAACACTGAAGAGATGGATAAGCAGATTTAGTATATGGCTTAAAGCAACGGTTCTCTGACCATGCCAAAAACATTAACATCTCCTACACTACAATTTTTAAATCAGCCATCACAAACAAACACGGATCTTAGCTAAATTTAACTAAATTACTTATTGGCTTCAGTGTTCAAATAATCAGTGTAAAAGTATGAAAAGTTATGGAATATCCAGTTTCTGACATGGAAATGCAAACCTGACCTAAATAAGCCTATAAGGTGAGCGCAGTGAAGATCAAACAATGTCAGTGTTCAGGAATAGTGTGGAAATAAGTGGAAACGACAAAGTGCAAGTACAAGTTTGACTAAAGCAAACATTAAAATTTGTTGCATTACTGATCTCCATCTGGGAATATTTGCCGGACACCCCGATTACCCTGCACATTCATCAGGGCACGTTGGTTTTTTCACACGCTAAGGCAGTGGACAGCTCTGTGACCGTGCTGGAGAAGCCACAGCTAACAAGACATCCAGCACATCAAATGATTTAGAACATGCAGAGCTTTGGTCCAGCTGGTCTGGGTCTTTTTATTCCAATTAATGTTTTCGAAGGTGTGAGACAATCGCCAGGACAACAATGTTTATCAAAACAACAAGCTCCTTATTCACAGTTCCACAGCTGAAATTAAGCTCATCCATGAACAAATGGACGTTTTCCAAGACTGGCAGCAGCAGGTTCAACTCTTCGGAGGAAAAACTTTCTCTCTCAGTTGGCAGCTGAGCAGAAATGTCTGTTCCAGGTGGCTAATAGCTGTTTACTTTCAGTCAGGCTAAAAAACTTATAAAATGAATCTTGTAAAAGAAAATTTTGGGAAAGCTGTGGGAAGCTCACACTACACATCCTAAGTATTTGTGGGTAATGTAGGACCCTGCCAGCCAACTGGAGAACTCATGGCAGAGGGACATCAGTGGATACATAAACATGGTAACACCCAACACTAAGAAACATCATGTCAGACTAACCAACGTTTATACAGACATCTAAAAGAGTATGTGATAGTGCCTTTCTTTTTAAAACAAATCATTCAATATGTTTCTAAATCAGTTATTAGTAAGTGTTACACTTTTATTAGCCAAAATAAAACTGAGACTAGAGAAAAACAAAATTAAATAAAATACAATCTACTGGAAATATCTTTACTTTTAGGTTTTGTCACTTTGAAATGGCTCAAGTTCGCTGTCAGCTACTCAACTGGCACATTTAAGGAGACTGAGATGTTTTGTTTGGTTGGTTTTTTTGGTACTTTATGGAAAGAAAAGAACTCACTGAATCCACTTCAGCTGCAATATCAACAGACCAAAGGGAAAATGGTAAATGGACAGCACTTATCGCACTTCACAGTTTAGCCTCCAGGCCGTACCAAAACTGAATACTCACAGTCTGTGGGTTCATTTTCCCCGTCATCAAGGCCAACAAGTCTGTGTCTGACATGGAAATGGTGCAATCGGCTGTCTTATCTGCAGGGCAGAGACACAGAAACAGAGCTAGGTTTAAAAAACATGTTACAGCTCAGAGGTTTTTGTTCACTGACTGAAAGGAATGGGAGCAGTTTAACCCTCGAGAGACAGAGATATTTTAACATCTAAAATGGGACCGAGGGGTCATTTGTGAATCCGTTATATCGGATACAGGAAGACTGGAAGACTTTAAAATCACGCTCACAGAGCCAATCAGTTTTCTCACCTGTATCGTTGTGAACGCAGCCATTGCCATTCTTTACATCCACAAACCAAGTTGCCTCCTTTCCATTTGGACCATCCTTTACTTTGAAGGCAAACACTCCACCAATCTTTTTCACAAACTGCTCCCCATCCTGTACAAAGACATTTCACATACCATAAGTCAAAAACAGTCTCCACTACATGTGACTGAAGGAAAAATATATCAAAATTCAGTGCAGTAACCAAATGTTGCAGGTAAAGTTGTCAAAATTTAAAAGACCATCTTTCACTCCCTACATTCACTCATGTCATGCTCAGCCTGACAAGTCATGTGTTATTTTCTTTAGAGTTTCAGGTAATGGTGGAAAAACTACTGAAAATGTTCTGATAGTGAAGGAAAAAAAGTAGTGGCAAATCTGTCCAACTAAAGTTCAGGCTTTTGTAACTATAGGTGCTGCCAAGAGAGTGGGCTAAATTTACATTTTAGCTCAACGTGCACAGGAACTGAAAATCTATAAAGTCATAAAGACTATGAGGCTTTATCTGAAATTAAATGGGTTGAATATTTATATAATTTTGAAACAGTTAGGTGAATCATTATGCCTAATTACCATTCAAGAAAACATGAATATAAATGTTTTCTCCTTTTTATTCTTCTTGGGGTTTTTTTTAGCCACTTTTTTTAACCGGAGGTGGATAATCCATTAAATTTCGTTCTAAAGCAAGAGTGTTTCTGATTCTGATTCTACAACGCTGTGATTCTTAACTTTGGATGAGTCCAACCCCATTTTAACTATTTCATAAACTCGTCATCCTGCCTGCTGTCCTATTTGTTGCTGCGACTCCGAAGAGAAATCAGCTAATTTCATATATAAAGTCTCCATTTGGTTACAGTTCATTCACAACTAAAAGCAACATAATGAGCAAAGTTAGGTATTGTAAATAAAGTATTTGATCACAAGCAACAAACCTTGTGCGTGTGTGTGTGCGTGTAAAAAAGTTGGACTTTGTAAAGTCCTCTGATGTTTTTCATAAAGCATGATCAGCCAAGGGTGGAGCAGACTGAGGAATACAGGGCTTATCACCCTTATATGGTAGAGCTTTATCAATTAAAATGTAGCCATAACCTAAAAGATATCCTGCTTTAATCATAGATTTTTACACTAAATAAGGCCATACTTTACAAAATGAGTATCATGTTGTGTTAACTAAGACCATGAACTAGTAACTGAGACCATAAAATCAGCAAGGAAAGCTATTTAATAGCTATAAATCAACTGAGAAGAAAGGTTATTTTCTCAAAGACCTCTGTGTTATCCAGATTCTTTTGGCAACCAGGAGTTGCTGTGCCCTGCTGGCTATCAGGGGAAAAAAGGAAGAAAAAAAAAAAACCAAACCCAGCCATCATTTACATATGTAAAGAGTGAATGCACAGGGGCACCCTTGCATTTCCCAATTCTTATGTCCACCATTATCTTTAATTTAATTAAACGAATGCCTTTGTAGGAAATACAATTATAGTGTCTGGATTCTAACATCTGTCATCTAATGAACATATAAAAATAAGACTTCATGTGTTCTGATTAACCTAAAACTATGACAGAGATATTTGTAGCTTCGTGTGGTACCCCTCAGTTTTTGGCAGGTGATTCTCTTCTTGTTTTAGCTCATAAAGATGCTCAAATGTTAAAATAAACTATGTTTGCTAAATGTGAACGCCCAGAGGTATACACATGTAAGTGAACACAATAAAAGTGCTTTAAATGAGAAGGCACCCCGTAGAGTTTTGATCATTAGTAGTATTGTTGTGGAGTTTTGCTTTTAATCACTGGGTGTGTTTGATAATTATTCTTCATTAGCCAACTATCTTCCTCTCCTCCTGCTTTCTTAGTGTTGATTGGCTGTGGAGGATGACTTGCACTTATATAAAGTCACAGGGAGGCTGGAGTGGCTGCCTTCACTTGTTTTTCAGTACTTCTTCATTATTAATTAGTTGTGTTGGTAATTACCTGCAGCCCCATTTTCAGTTTTTGGTTTCAATAGAGCCTACCAACCTGTCAGCCTCAAAGCAAACAGCTTTTCAGCTATTTTAGTTTCACAGGCAAATCAAGACTCATTTTCTGAAGATGTGTTAGATATAAGATGTCATTTTTTCCCCCTCATTCCTGACATTCCAACAAAAATCAAGTATTAATTATAATCCATAATCTTTTTTTCCCCTCTTGGCTCATGCAAAGTTTAACATTCAATCACATAAACACTTTCAACAGCCAACCGATCGTTTTTAATTTCCCCCCCCCCCTCACACAGCCTTGTGTCCACATTCTGACATTTTGTTTTGGGCTGTTTTTCATTGCACACACAGTTATTGCCAAAAACTCTTTTATTCAACAGCTGTTCTTGTACATTTCCAGCTGTAACATGATGGGAAATTATCTAAAAGTTAATCTAGTTGGAGTAATGTAAACAGATCTTCAAGATTCCAGTTTTTGCAAAAACTTAGTCTTTGACATCATCTTTAGCTGTGAAAGGGCTTTATACTTTAGCCTTTTCTAAGTGTTTTCATAGTCTTCCAGTGCATGGGCATTAGGTAACTGGCTTCAGGCTTAAAGAAGAAGCCTGAATTTGATAACTCACTCTGTGATTTGGTTCAAGGCCTTCTCCTTTTGTTTGTTTTGGCCTCTTATCTTTTCTTTGTAAGTAATTGTTTTTGTATTATTATTATATCTGCTTTGAGCTGAAGCAGCATGGTGGCATGCGCCTGCAGTATGATTAGCCTGTGAACTACAGACTTGGGGCCTGAAAGAGCTTCCCCATGTTCTGGGTACTGTGGCATTAAGGTGCCAAGGAAAGCAGCAATTAATCATCAAAACGATACCGCTAGCAATAAAACACAAATGTAAATAATGCAATTAAAATATGAAAGGAAACAGCTTTTCAGATAAGCCAATAGAGTCGACAGTTCTGGGGCCTAGAAGACGCCCGACGGATTTGGTGGGAAACAAAATGTAAACAGCCTTAAATCTGCAGGGTGCACTGTTTACTCAGGTGTTTGTGGAGTACACTCTGCAGCCCAACACAGGTCAATGACAAAAGTATGACATAACCTAGTTTGGTATATCATCCTTAATCTGCCCAAAACTTGGATTTGAGTAGAAACAAAAAATAGAAAGAAAAACATTGAACTAATATGAAAATAGAAAAGTAGAACAAATTCCCCCTGATAAGATAAAGATAAGCTCCCAAGCTAAAAACTTAAGTCTGTTTGTCTGATCAGTTTTCAGAGATATTACACTAAACTTTGCTGCCATTTCCTCATTGATGACAAATCCCACTCATTACATAGAGAGCACTGCTGGCGAGCTTGAGAGGAATCTGTATGATTGAGGTCACCTAAAGGTAACAGAGTAATGATGGAAACCTTTTGTCTGATTGAGTCAACATAAGCTTGATATTATTTTTTGTGCTATAAAATGACAGTTTGGGAACAGATCCTGATGTGCCATCATAAGGCTAACAGCCCGTGTAGCTATATGAACACAAAACTAGGAAGACTGCAAAAGCTTGGATAGGTAGATTCAAATATTTATTAAAGATTTTTACAAAATGATTGTGTTTCTTTTTTTTAAGCAAAGACCAAAACATAATGCATATCATTAAAAGACCTGATATGTTTTTCATTATACATATTTACTTATTTATTTATTTATTTATGTATGTATTTTCACTGATGCAGGCAAGTGGAATATTCATCAAAGGAGCAGAAAATAAACAAAGATTATATTTGAAAATATATGAGAAAGAAACTTAGATTAAAGTGTTAAATTTACCAGGAAGAAAAAATAACATTTGTAAGAAATAATGATGAAATTACCACCTCTAAATGCTCTATTCTATACAGATCTTTATACTACTGCCTCTGTATAATGTGAATTGGATGGTGATCCTTAAGCAATACCCAAATGCTGTTAAAACATGTCCTGTTGTTTGTCAAAGGCAGCCAATCAGAAAAATGTGTGCTCATGGGAAAAGCAGACTGAGGGAGAGGAAACGGCCTTAAAACAGCCCAAACCATAGTATAAAATAATTATTTACTGGAAGTAGACAAAACTGAATATAGAGTCTACAAATAAAAATATGGAAATGTGCATAT
>VOQK01001667.1:0-15611 GCA_015052645.1 Benitochromis conjunctus
TCTCACACTATATGAGAATTTATTCACTAAGTGTCAGAGCCCAACAATTTTAGAGCCACTTTAAAGAAAGTTTTGTGTATAGCACCTAACAGAGACTAACATGGGCTAACAGCGGCTAAAACTGCAGCTGTTACCGACAGAAGAATTCAGGATATCCTCACTCTTCTCCAATGACACCTATTGCTATCATTGGACAGAACTGAGCTTTTCTTAATCATCGACTCCTATTCGTTGATGATCCTTACTCCTATCCTAGGCTTTCACAAAGTTTAAAAGCCCACTCCAGAGTAAATAGATGTGGAAAGTCAGCATATTTTCAGCTGAGGTAAACGGTGTGCTGACAGCCTGCAGTCACTACAGATGAACAGCGGCCAGACTTGTGTGTCCTACAGCGACCACTGTAGTTAGGATTCTGATGCTGAAATGGGAGGAGTAAGAAAACAGAACTCAGTTGATTGCAATTTGTGTCTAGTGGTGAGGTTTTACACACCGTACCTTTAAAATTGTGAAAACTGGTATATTTTTGGAGGAGATCATTTTATCAATACCATTAGAAAATTAATAATACCTTTAAAAAACACCTTTAGAAAATTGGAAAATATGAAAGTTCAGGAAATCATTACTCAGGTTGGTGCGCTGAATTTGAGAAAGTTTTGACAGACAGATGTATTCTGTTAGGGGGGAGGGCGGGGGGTGTAACAAATTAAAGAGGGGCCATAAAGAAAGCATTATGACAGCTGAACAATTTCAGAGTTAGTTTCATAAGTTGTGGGAACACAAACTTTAGAAATTTGGGTGGAAATTTTGATGTGCTTTGACAAACTGTCAGTTACAGTATTTTGTGGTATCTTCTGTACCAAATTAGAGGTTCAATTAATGGAAGTATTGGTGGCACCATCCCTTAGTGTCCTAATATTTTAGGACTCAGAGGGTGCTGTGTAAGACTAAAATCAATGATGGTCTAAGTGGACTGTATGAACATGTAATAATTTGGGGCCACTACATAATTTTGGGGTCATTTTGCCTCTGTACACCATGACAGTGTGGATCAATATATTATATTATAGTATTATTATTGTCCAAAAACCTACAGACCTAACTGTAGGATCACTGAATAATGACAACCGCTGCCAGTATCATAAAGTGGAGCTCATATTTTATACATTCCTGTACCCACAGTTATTGTTGTAGAGTACAGTGAGTACACTGTAAAATAGCACTTCAAGCTGGTACCTCATACAGTTGTTGTGCTCGTGCAAGCTACTTTGTAACCCACTTTCTCCTCCTGTGATGTGTCTGATTTGATGTTTTCTCTGTTCTGTGCTGGGGGTGTTTGGTTACTGCTATAATGCACATTTCAGGAGCATGGAGGTCCCAGAACAGAGTCGTACTGCCAAATAAAAATTTCCGCAGATGGAAATAATCTCCAGGTTTAGACGGGAGCACATGAGGTTTTGTGATTTTTTTAAATAAGCTTTGACAGGTTTTGGAGTGCCTTTAAAATCAAATTCTTGGATCTGGGGGAATGTGTTTTGATAATGTAACAATTTTATTTTTTGGATACCTTAAAAACAGATGAATGCTGGAAGCCCCAGATCAACTTTGGAGCCATTATAGTAAAATCTACATCAAATACTTTTTAAAAATATAATAAAAATCTGGACCTCCTTTATGACACTGCATGCATATTCTTTATATTATGAGTAACTTTTCAGATCACAGAGTGGAGCTGAGTTGAAGCAGCTGTTCCAGCTTAGTGAGCTCCTGCCGAGACCCCAGAAACTTCAGTTCCGGCCCTGGACTCCAGAATAAAAGGGAAAAGACTGACGCGCGGGTTTCGTTTACTAGACTGTGTAATATTTTCCCGTTGATTCACAAAATGTAAAACGGGTTAAAACCTCTGACAGTTTCCCTCCACTAATCCCCCGCGACCCCGCTCTGTTTCTGTCTCCTTGCGGCCGAGACGCACAGAAGCCCTCCATCACCGGAAAGGAATGCAGAAAACTATGTAAAAGTTTCCGAGTGTGTGAGTCCTTCCGTGTCTGTGTGTGTGTCTCCCTGCATTTTCAGAGGTTACACATCACTTTTGGCCCGGCTGGATGTCGTAAGAGCTCGCGGCGGGGCAGGCAGAGCTGGGAGCAGCCCCCCTGTTAAGTAGCAGATTGTGTGGAGACTCTTCCCACTTGGAAGGAGGCTCACCGACGCGTCTGGGAAGCAGAAATCCGCGGAGCACTCTGACTTCAACAGCGTACCACCTCACTCTCCCTTGTGTCGGGCTGGGGGTTTACAGCGTAGCCTTTACCCTTTTATTTATTTTTTTCTTTTTGAACAAAACTAAAATTCAACCAGTCACCTCTATAGGTCAGTCCTGCATGGTTTTTACATTTTTGGTACCGTCTGTGGGGGATTATTTTTTGTCACGACTTAATTTATTTCAGGTTTAAAAGTTGAGCTATCTGAATTCTCTAATATTCCATTCATTTCTATATTTGTTTGGACTATTTTGTGAACGCGTGGATTATTTCTCGGGATTACCGTGCGTAATTGCGCACGGCGCCAGGGCTTAACTCGCCATGAAGCTAAAGAGTGGAAAGACTCTGTGTCCGTTAGAGTGGGTAATTTTCATCAGGCGGAGATATTAAATACTTGATTGGAGTCTGCAGAGTAAGTGCTCGAGCTCCTTTAAAAAGTGGAAACACGGAATTTGACGGGGAAAGAGGACCTAATGATTTGCTTTTGTGCGTCTCGTAAAAGTTTTAAAAGTTTTAATATGTAGATTTTGGCGAGTTTTAGACATTTATACACATAAAGTCTGTCATGTAAGTCTTTTGTCGCTGCTTGTAGAACCTTTTCAAGCGTCAGGGCGACTTTCTGACTCGTTCCTCTCTCCAAAGCTGCGTTTTCTGATAACTTTTCAGCCTGGTGTAGATTTGAATGGAGATAAAGGTACATTAATGAGGTCCGAGGTTCTCGTTCAGGTAGGATTAGCAGTCTTATGAAGCCCTGATGGAGTTTAACCGCCTCCTTGGTCCCTCTCGCAGTTTCATTCATGCGCTGCTGAGACCAGCGGAGCTGAAGATGAAGAGCAGGCTTTCTCTGGCAGCGCTTGCTGCCGTCCTGGCACTGCTGCTGTCCTCCTCTCAGGCCCAGGAGCAAGGTAAAGCCGTTCCTCCTCCTCCTCCACTACTTTTAATTAAACACATCTGACTTCTTCCACCTCCTCTCATCTCTGTCTCTCCTCTGCCTGTTGTGTGTAGCTGCACTTTTAGTCTAAACGAATAAAAAAATCACTGAAGCAAATGTGTGCCTGTGGACTGATTTGTTTGAACTTCTGATTTTAACTTCTGTTTGATGATTATTTTGTGATCCAGTGATTCACTTTTCCATCAGGAATTTCTGCTTGAAGAGAAAAACGATCTCATCTTGAAATACATTGTTTGAATATCTAGACGGGAGTTGGTTTTTTTTATTATTAGTATTGTTTTCGAAGCAGTTTAAACGGTGAAATTCAACTTAATAAGAGCATAAATGCAGCTCGGATTTAATTGTGTAGTTAGATGTGACTTCGTGTTGGTGATTAACAAAAAACAAATCACATATACGGTGAGAATATCATCACCTTTTACCTGTAATTGAAAACCAAAGCGCTCTTGTTCTTCTTTAATGTTGAACGACAAAAAAATGTAATTAAAATTAAATGCAGTCTACGTTTTCAACGCCAGGAGGCGCCATTGCTCGAAATCCCTGGCTGTCTGTTACTACAGATTACATTCCTCCAGTTTCAAAAAAGTAGGAGAGAAAAAAGGAAAAAGCTCAGGCGGCATGTGGCCAAGTTTCCTCCCTACGTCTTTTCTCCTGATGGAACGGAAAGACAAAATATTAGTTTCACGTTATTTTCCAGAGGTTTCAGAGGTTAGGACAGGAGACAACTGGCTGCACTGAAGCTCTGGATCATCTCAGAATCCTTCAAAGAAGAAAGCACAGTTAAAAAAAGAAAAAAGGAAAGATTCTTCTCTCCTTGCTGACCTCCTGTGACCCCCTCTATGTCTTTAATGTCCCAGCAGGGGCCCCTGGCTGCCTTTCCAGGGGTCACAGCACAGTAATGGGGTCACATATATTCCACAATAGTTTGATGCTCTGACCGGGCTTGAAGGCTGAAACACCTTGAACATTAGGAAGCCTCCAAAAGGCAAGGGCTCGGCTCTAAACAGTCACATTTCAGGTGAAGAACTGCAGAAGAAAAGCGTTTAGAGCTGAGCCCTGGAGGTCTTTAAAATGTGGATGAATGTGCGTGTGGTTGGTGACAGTGTGTGTCTGGATTAAAAGCTGAAGTTTGTTGGGTAGTTTTTGGCTCTGATACCCCCGTTCGGAAACAGAAGCGGTGGCCCCCTCCCCCACGCGGCCCTTGAATTGATTCACCAGGTTGGTGGTTCCTCCATTTTTAACGTCCTGTAACCTTCCCCGGTCAAGCCTTGACACCCCAGTCTTGGCTTTACGACAATATTTTACAATGATATTCTTCACCCCTCCCCCACACTAACACGAAAACAACCGGTTGGTGGTCTAGGAATCTCGGCTAATCTATAAACTGTAGCTAGATCATCTGTGTTTAGATTTATTTAATCTGTGCAGCTGCAAAGGTTCACGAGATGATTACAAACTCCGGAGCTCAGGTTACTCGCTGCGAACATGTGCTGATGAATTTCCTCCGGCATGAAAAGATTAAGAACTAGGCACAGCTTTTCCACCTGCTGGTTACATGCAGAGGTTTATCGTCAACCAATCCCACCAAAAGAGCCAAACTAACAGTGGACGTTTTTCTATTTGCCATAGAGCTCCACTGCAGACCTCGGAACAGTGATAGACTCAGTTTTTGATTCTGGCAAACATGGGCACCATATTTGTGTTAATCCGCCTCTAAATATAGTCCCAAATGTGTGCTCTCCTGTATGTTTGCCAAAATCTTGAGCTTTGAACAGCTGTTTTTGGAAATTACTCACTTTGAAAAATATAAACTACATGGGAGCTTTGTGTGGGATTTATTGTCAAGAAGGAAATAACTGAAAACCGTTATTCTCATTTGTCAGCAAAAAGGTTACACTTCCTGTTATAGAAACAGATTTGTCTCTGCGTTTGTGCCTGAGCCAGACACACAGTTGTGTTTATATTCAGCTATTTAAAGCCGTATTGTGACTGAATGCCTTTTTTGTAGCACCAAGTTAGCCTCAACATCTTTGTGTATTATCTTCATAGCAAGCTAGCGCGTCATGAATAAGCACCCCAACCTGAAGAATATCATTTTAAAATATTTCTTTAAAAACAGTCTGTGGTCCCTCGTGTACATGGAAACTTTTTGTTCGTTGTCCCAAGTTGTTGTCAACAACTTTTCATGTACACGTGCATGATCTGCTTGTTCTGTTGCTTGTGTAAAGAACTTGATAACATGCGTTTAGAGACATGCTCTGTGAATAAATATAATTACTCTCCTCCATGTCAGTTTGGTTTAACATGACACAGACCAGTGGTTCTTAAACTATCATCCGAATCCTAGAAGTATTCTTGGAGTCTTAACTGTACGGCAAATCTCCAACAAAGATAGATTATGGATGCTTTTTTTAGACTTCAATAGTTTAAGAACCTCTGCTGTCGATTCTTTGGAAACATAAGAAAAAGATGTACACATGTCTGCGCTGACATTGTGTATTCTTTTATGAGGTTTGCAATGGAGACAATGAGAGTGATCACTCCGGTCTTTATCCATTGTATAATCAGCACTTTCTTGGTCAATTCAACATCCTGTGTTGGATTGAGGTCATGGACAGACTGCTGGATGTCCGTCAGTCCATGTTGGAGTTTGTTGACGGGAGGAGATGGTGGCTGGTGATTTCCAAAATAAAAGAAAACTTTCACCATGACATCACCAGCCACAAACATTTCTGGATTCAAAATATTAAAAAGGTGTTGTTACCTACATCCATGACAAGTACGGAAGCAAACACAGGCCAAAACAATTGAATATTTTTTAAATATAATTACATCATATTATTATTATCATCATGATTATCGTGGCTGTTCCCTTTAGGGATCATCAGGTAATTATGCAGTTGGGAAATACTGTGCGTTGACTAGCTAATGTTCAAATTTAAACACAGGCTAATAGCAGTGAAACCTTAATCGGAAAACTGTCATCGTTGAAATTTTAATTCTTTAAAGGTTTTATTCCTTAGAAATGTATTTGTTAATTTAATAAGCTTGAATTAGAAATGTCAGGATCTAAACACTAAAAGTCTCACAATAAAGTTATGTGACTGAACAGAGGCGTCAGTAATACCACTGATGATTGATTATCCTTCATGTCTCAGGTGTTTGATGTTGAATTTTCCATTTTAGATGATGTTATCTTAATTTTGTAAATCTGGTTTTGCCAATCAGCAAAGATTTTAAAATGTTACATAAAAGCTGGGAGGGTAAATCCCACACCAGCAGAATAAAGATGCCTTTTTTCTATACATGCCATCACTTGTTGCTCTTAAAATTCATTTGACCTGGGTTTTTTTTTGCTTCCGTATTCGTGATCATGCTCAAAATTCACCAGTTCTCATATTTGAACCCTTTGTGTGTCCCTCCTAAGTGTTAGATAGTGTTGTGTTTGTTGTCTTGGTCTGTTGCCTGAGTTGTTGATTGTAGCCACACGAGCCAAACGGAGGTCATTTTTTTGTCTTCAAAATGGCTTTCCTCTCATTTGTAGTTTGGTGCGTCTTGTGTTGTTTGCGCCAACAGTGAATCTGTCTAACTTCACCTTGGAAGTGTTGACTGTTGGTCCTTTTATATATTGATCACTACAATACACTTCTCTCTTAACGATAAAGAGCTAACTGCGTTGTTCTTTTCTTCACAGTGGACCCTCCATCAGAGTTAAGATTTAGGATTTTAAGTGAGAACTCAGTGGAAATGATGTGGAGGAGACCACGGTCGAGGATACAGGGTTACAGAATAGAAGTGACCTCAGACACAGGTTGGTACTCATTAAACCTGCGGGTTCTGTCGTGCCTGTAACATTACAAGTGTCGTAAAGATTTCACTCGACCTGACAGGACTCAGCACTTACCGCAATTATCTAAAGGTTGCTGCAGACACAAGTTTAGCTCCAGGAGCTTCTAATGATAAAAAAGGAAAAACATTACGAATGGAGAAATCTTATCATCGGCTGCCAGCGCTGAACTTTGCCAGCACCGACATTGCAGACTGCAATCTGTGTTACTTATGCACAGGCATGCACATGTAACACCTTTTATGTAATAGCTGAGATATTTATGCACAGATTTTAAAAGAAGAGCTATCATTTCAAATGATCCAAGACTTTATCCAAAATAACCCACCACTTTCAGAAACACCATGTGCTGTTTCAACATGTTTACAAAGCACAGCCTGAGAATATATATACTTGTACTATATTGTACTAACTTACTGCGAGAACTAACATTAGTTTGCATGTTGATAGTCACGTTGATGGATGGATCATTCAGAACCCAGTAAAATTTCTTTAACTTCTGTATTCTATATAATTTCAAAAATTGTTAGTAAAAATGATGTGAGAATAAGTTTTAACTTCTTATTCATGGAAAAATACCACGTACATGTAGTAAGTGTAGAAACAGGTACTGAGATTATTAGCTTTCAACATGAAGGCTTAACAAGGACTAAATTGACGAGGCCATGAAGTGAATGTGACATATCATTGCTATCGCTGCACAAACTAACGGAACTAATATTAACTTAAATATGTATATTCATCAACAAACAGTTGTAAAAGTTACATACTATTAGCTAGCTGATCAAACTAGTTAACTCCAAAAATGTAGCTTGCACTTTTATATTGACTATAAAATAAGGGTAACAGTTACATACCTTAGCTAACTGCCCATGTAGCTAACTTTAACGTTAGCCTTTCTATTCGTATTAATTAGCAACTAGATTAGCCAGTTAGCTTTTTTTTACTGAGATAGCTAACAGGCGTCACTATTGCTAACTTGTTAACGCGAGAGCCATTTTTGTAAAAAAAAAAAACCCAAAACAAATAAAATATGGTCAACCTACAAAAAAGTAAAATTATGTAAAAACCAAAAAAAAAAGAAGATTAAATAAATAAGCTAGGCTGGGTAATTGATAAAAATCAAGGTTGATATGTCTTGTAAAGAAATAGGCCTAATATATAACACTAAATATTTTATACGTTTCTGTTTTTGGTCAAATGATAAAGTAACTGAAAATTTTCAGTTACTAGAGACACAGAAGTATCAGAGATATTTTTCACATTAGATTAGATAAAACTTTATCTGGAGGGAAATTATTTTTTTAAATTTTTTAAATTAGATAAAACTTCACATTAAATATCAACTCTTAATACTGTTCATTTCTATTAACTGAGGATAAGATATTTTTCAGCATTCATCTTACGGAACATTCAGGGGTATTAAAGGGTTAAAATAATGTGTGTGTTGGTTCATAGTAACACAAAGTTTTTTATCAAATTGAATTATACTATTGTGTGTTTACATGGCTATTCCAGTGCCCGGGTCAGCAGTCGGAATCAGGTTTTTCTGAAGCCCTGTTTTGACTCTTGGAGAAATCAAGTCATGTAATAGTTTCCTAATGGCTTCCCTCTGACTTTGTGCATTCTTGTAGAAGAACCAACAAAAGAATTTACTCTGCCTGCATCTGCCACTAAGACCTCCATTTCAGACCTGACTCCAGATGTGGATTATGTTGTAACGATAACTGCATATTCTGGATCAGAGCAGAGTCTGCCCATTTCCGGCCAGATCACACGTGAGTCACCATGTCTCTGCATTTGTGTGCTTGTGGAGATCAATGCCAGATGTCCTGTAAAAAGCTTGTGAGGTTAATCTGCAGCTGGTCAGTTTTTGGCATGAAGTCAGGATGGCATGTCTTGGCCCACAAACTAACACCAAGTGTGGAAGATAACAGAGACACGCGATTGCCAGGTGTAGCTCTGTTACCAGTATATGTTAATCACATTGTTCAGTTTCTACATTAGCTTCAGTATTTTGGTGTTTCAGTACAGCAGACTGTTCTTCATTCATGGAAACAACCTCAAATGTATTTGTTTATTTAAATTGCTTTAATTTAACTTAAAAATAGTTTTGTATTTAATCCTTTATCCTGGAAACAGTAACTCACAAAGCAGTCTCACCACAAGGTCCATTTAGCATGACATTTGGAGTCAGTTAAGACAATTCTTAGCTTTGCCAAAGTTTAAAAATTGTAGACTAAAAGTCTGACTTGACAGATTTGAGCAAATGTGCAGCACAGGGAGCCAGCCAGGACAGATTATACATTGTCCATTCTGCTGATGAACACCATGCAATATGGTCAGAAGTTCCAGAAAAAAGCCACCAAACAACTGTGCTGGTGAGACTGTTTTCTCAACTGCTGCTTTTACTGGTTATTAGTCTGACAGTTACTTAGGAGAGAGAGAAAATTGTCTTTGGCTTATTCATTGATATCATAAATTCAAAAGCAAAAACAAGACAATTGAAAACAGCCACAAGGAACAACATGAACAACATGACTTCAAAGGTGTTTTTAAAATGAAACTCTCATGAAATGTAGAAGGGATGGGTTTTACTATTTACAGAAATTCCGTTTTTTACAGTTTACCACTACCTAATGGCAGAAACAAAGACACAAAGGCAGCTCAAATTGTATTGCGCAAAAATGATGGCTACATTAAGTTGTGCGATGAGAATTTATAAGTAGACATTGCTTCTTTTAATCCTTTTGCAATTCAAAAACTATTTGTTCCTCTGCACTTAGTATATATTGTGTTACCCCTGGGGTATAATTTTTTCATGTTGATATATTGATCTAAAATCAGACAAAAAACATAAAATCTGAGTAGAAAAAAGTGATATTTTTTACTGTAACGATCACAAACATGTTTAACGAATCATTTTCATAACTTGAAATGCAAATATAAATAGTAACCCTTAAAAAAAACTATGCACAAGTTTTGCAAATAACAAAGTTATATGCAACTATGCAGCCAAGGCATTTTTTTTTACAGAGCAATCAGGCGTTCTGCATCAGATAAGATGCCACACAAATTATTTGTGCCACTCCAAAATATAATTTCTGTTCGCTATAAGACCGAGGAGCACGTCACAAGCCTGATACCTGCAGGCCTGACAGCAGGAGGTGTATCACTCCTCGTGTTTTCCACCTGCAGACAGCGTTTACACTGCAGTCTGCCTTTGGTGGCACTTTGGCAGCAACTGCGACATTCAGCAGTCGCCTCATTGTTCTGACACACACAACAAAACTATCCACTACACTACGCACTGACTACACACACCAAACACGCTAAACGTCACAAATCTCTCACATCTCAAAACTTGCTCTTGCTGCTATGTCATCTTAAATTGGTCGTGTGATTGGTTCACCATGACTACTTTATTATTCCTCAGCCAATCAGCAGCACTTGTGCGATTGTTTCGCCCCCACCCCCAGCTCCCGGTAAGCTGAAGACAGCTTCAACCGTCTGTGTGTTAAAAAATAGTAAAGCCTCCGCACCGCATTTTCTTGTTAGGAACGGTAATGCTGTTGTAACGATAGAAATAGTAATGAGTTAGATTACTCGTTACTGAAGCAGCATTAGTAACGCCCTTTCTAACATATTACTGAAATGTTCACCACTAGGCGGCAGATACCAAAAGATAACAACAGCACACATTTCAACACATTGCTCCTGTTGGTGAAAGATCTACGTACACTTTGCAGAATGTAATTTTTGAAGTTATTTGAAGTACCTTCAAATAATGTTTGTATTAAGTTACTGCACCATCTTGTTGCACTAAGCGGTATTAGATACATTTTTTTTGCCTGGTCGTAGTCCAGATTCATTCAACACCATGTAAAGATTTTTTCACATTTTGGATCATTCAAAAAAAAAAAAAAGAGTTTACAAAAAGTACTTTTTGCCTAATTCTATTTCAGAACAAACAATTGTAAAATCCAATGAGGATGGAAGTCATACTGATTATGGTTTTTACACATACATGAACAGCAGAGGAAACCACTCCAACGAGAGGTTTGTAGTAAAAATGAACCAATAGAAAAGACCAAAGACATTCAAAGATAACAACTTGTAACGCACTCTGGTGTTCAGAGGAAGGAAGGAAAAGTTTGGGATTGTCAAAACCAGTAATAGGCATATTCCACGTTTATGATGTTTATCAGCAAAAGTATGAAATGGGACACTGACCCAGATTTCAAGCGTTGACTGAGGTCTTCACTGACGTCATGGCAGCAGTTTTTGGTGGGGACAACTGATGATCTGAGAAGCCCTCAGAGCTTGAGCTATGCTGGAAATCCTACACAAGCTATGACATCAACCTGACAGTTTCTCCATTTGGGAGCTCATTTGGAAGTTTGTTGCATTGAGGAAAAGGAAAAATTGCTCAAGAAACCCTCTGATGAGAGGATAAATCCTACGTAGGGAAATTTAAAACACTGAAGTTGGGCTGATTTCAGAGGTCTGCCTTCAGATGAAGAAAAACAGTGACAGAAAATGATTCATAACATGTCATCACTGTAAAGATATTGGGTTTCCTGAGGATCATTTCAGCACAATACATGATATGAAGTGCCTCAGACTTTTGTAATTATGTGATTGTTTCATTGTCTTTTAGTTGAATCTAGTGGAAGCACGAGAGGAACTTCCAGGAAACCAGACTCTTCAGATTCAGTCAGTGAGTACTTTTGTTCACTTGTTACACGCCTTAGCTTGACCAGGGGTTTCACTTCCTGCTCAGATAATGAGTCATAAATCCACTGCTGTACCTCCTCAACTTTTTGTTTGTGGGTTTTCTTCTGGGCGGTGGTCATCAGCGTGAGCTTAGCAGCAAAGGAAGGCTCTACAAACACCCCATTGTATAGCAATTATCAAAATTAGGCCCTCATAAATCTCTGAAGGATTTGGTCATCGATTTGGTTCCCTGCCGAGCAGTTATGCCAATACGGAGGAAGCTGCACATGCTCAGTGCGGGGTCGTAGGTGGGGTGGGAGGTTGCTGCTGTTGGAGCAGTGGGAGCGAGCTGAACCCAGCCCTGAAGTGCTGAGAGAAGTGGAAACCATTACAGATGCTGATTTACAAGAGCGCTGCTGCTGCCGCTGCTGCCCTGGCCCCCGTTCTGCACACGATGACGAGGTTGTGCAGATTTTTCCTTCTCTTCATGAGAGGAAAGTCACAAGGAAACTCCCAGAAAGCAGGGTAGAGGAGAGACAATGAAGTCTGATTCAACAATAAGTGTCCAAATTAACAAGAAATAATGCATCATGACTTTTAAACACACTGAGCTGAGAAAAGTGAATGCGAGTAAATCTTAATACCCCCAAGTAAAATTTCAGTGGTTAAGGTCTGTTTAGAAGTTTAGGATTAGGCATTATTCTGTAAGGCGAATGTCCTACTGTTCTAATGTTAGAGAGAGGAACCCAGAAATCAGCTGAAACATCCTCATTCGGGTCGAAATGAGCTACAAAGTGGCAGGACTTGAATGCCAGCGCCTCTGAGCTGTTTGGCGTGATGATGTTTGACGTAGCCAACAACTTCTGAAGCCTCATTGAGTCACTTGTTAGCAAATGCTTTTTCTGGCACATGTACAGCATTCAACTTCATGAGTGGGATATTTACTGACATCGTAGTTTAACCCTCAGGCCTTAATTTCAAGCATCGACCAAACAAATCCACTGAAACTGACTTTCAGACGAGAGAGCCAAAAGTGGAACAATTCTCTGTTGAGACTAAAAAAAAGCTCAGTCTTATTTTAGATTAAATAATATTAATGTCATTAAGGAAGTACTGTCACTGAATAAACCTGAAGTCTAAGGTTAGAACTCACATACAGCAGCAGAAAAACAAAATTTTTCGGATAAATCACCATCTTTAAAATCTCTTTAATGTTTAGTGAGTCTTATCCTCCTCTTCCTTTCACTCTTGAACTTTTTTCCCAGGATGCTCTGCCAGCGTCATCAGCGATGTGGTGTTCTTGGTGGACGGCTCCTGGAGCGTGGGCAGGCCGAACTTCAAATACATACGCTCCTTCATCTCTGCGGCGGCCGGGGCCTTTCATATTGGCGAGGAAAAAACCCGGGTAGGCGTAGTCCAGTACAGTGATGACGCCCGGACTGAGTTCAACCTGAACGAACACCAGAGCCGACCGGCGCTGCTGCGGGCCATCGGCTCACTGCCGTACAAAGGAGGCAACACGAACACAGGTGACCAGTTGATGCTGTTCAGTTCTGTGTTTTTCTGTGGAGTTGAATTGACCCGTGACATTTTCAATCAGTACAGAAACACCCTTTTTAAGAGGAATGTTTATTATGGTAGCAAGCATAATAGTTTTTTAATAGATGGCTGTTAAAGAGTGATTTGTTTTTGTGAGGTGAGCGCTCGTTTCACATGTGTCTCACTTGGCTCACTTGACAAATATGCAGGCAAATCTCTTCGATGTAGGGGAATTAAAAACACATCCATTAATGTACAGGGAAATCAAATTATAATCACATTACACACAGTTTAACTTGCAGAGAAAGCAATAAACACAGCCTTGTCAGGGCCACTTGAGTCAAAACGGGATTGTTATTACAAGTGAAGTCGTTTAAATTTGGCGAGATCGCTGTGATCTGGGACCTCCCCGCCCTTCCATGCGTGTACATGGAAAGACAGCAGCAGCAGGACCCTCTGACAGAACAGAGCAGGCATTGATAATAAGAGAAATGACATTGATTGAGTCAGAAACAGCATGAAATGGAGGAGCTGGATTAGAGGTGGGCTGCAAAGTAGCTCACAGAGGTAGCAATAACTGTATGCAGAGTGAAGTAGTGCTTAAATAGTGCACGCAATATGAAATCATAAATGCCAGGAGTGCAGCTCAATTTGAACCATATCCTGCTAAAACCATGCTCAGTTTATATCCTCAAATTATTAAACAGATCACATATGAAATGTTCAGAAGGCAGATCAAGAAAATTAGAAGTAACATAGCATTTCATCTAGAAAAGAAAAAAACTGAGTTTATATCGAACTTCAAGGAGAGCATGATAACTGAAGGCGCCTCAGAGAATTGAAAAATGTCAAAAAGTTTGCTGGTGGATTTCTCATCAAGATTATGTGCCGTGTTTCATCCTTCTGTCATATCTCCGATTTTGCTGCTCGGTTTATTGCCGCCTTTGAGTTCCGGTCTACAAAAAGATTTCCTGAATCAAGAAGTTGTTTTTCTCCTCATCATTCAACATTTTAAATCTAAGAACACCCAGTGGAGTTAAACTTCTCTCTCTCTCATTGGTCCAGGTGACGCTCTGGACTACGTTCTGAGAAATGCTTTCAGTGAGGCGGCCGGCGCCAGAAACGGTCTCCCCAAAGTGCTGGTGATCATCACAGATGGCAAATCTGAGGATCCAGTGGCGAGCTATGCCAAGCAGCTCCGGAGCACGGGGGTGGAGATCTTTGTCCTCGGTACGCAGCCAGAGCAATTTTATTGCACTCCACATTACATTTTCCATTCGTATTTAATGCTTTTAGCAGGGGTTTGTAACAAAAGCAACCTGTGGTGACGTAGTAATGGAACAAGGTTAAATTCCTACATCGTTAACCTACAAGCAAGTGATAGCAGGTTTTATGTGTGTTTATGCTCCAGTTTCGCTCAGACTTTCCACAAACTCAGACGAAGAAACACCACTGGGATGTTGCTATGGAGTTAAAGAGGCCTGGTGGTTCAGGAATAATAGTTCATCTTTTGCAGTCAGTGGAAACAGATCACTGATAGAAAACTGCTCAGTGAGACATGAGTGGTTGTTAGTTTTTGTCAGAGGACCACTGTAAACTTCCCGTTACGTTCCCTAGAGACAACTTATCAGGCTAGCCATCATGTTTCTGGAGGTTATCCCAGCTTTAAAAGGATTCTTAAAAGTGGAGTTTGGTGGAGTTCTCTTAAGGCAAAGCATACAATGACATGGCTTCTTTTGGCACTTATGAGTTTTGAACTTTTGTGGGTCTACGGTCACATTTTTTTCAAACCACTGAAAGGTGCCAACACTCAGTATTGCAGGAAGTAATGGTAACTGCTCAGTGCCTGTGAGGTTTGCTCAGCCAGCAAACCTCCGCTAGTTATGAGCCATCCCCGAACAACAAAGCAAGACACTCAGAGATCGATCATTTACTTGCAAGCAAGGGGAGACAAGGTCTCAGAGCTGCGACCAGTGACCTCTGCCCTGGTCACAGCCATCTCCGAAGACTCCGCCCCCCTGCATGCACCTTTATTGACGCATGGATTGGTAATACACCCACATTGTAAACCACTCCCACATAGTCATAAACATGGTGTGTCACAAAGCCCTGTGCGTGTGTGTGTAAGCAAGTATGCATGGGTGTGGAGATCTGTGACTTCCTAAATGACCATACAATAAACTCTTGCACATATGGTTTAACCCTAGATAAACACAGATGTACCATAAAGTTAGGAAGTAAACATCTCTCTTATCTACAAAGAACAACCAGAAGTCTTACATGAGACAGTCTAACAGTTGGTCAT
>VOQK01001671.1:13397-31922 GCA_015052645.1 Benitochromis conjunctus
AAATTTGAGTCATTTACCATGACTTTTTTTTTTTTATGCCATTCCTCAGAAGTTGTGGGTCTTTCCCTGCGTGACCACTGACAGGCCTTTACCGTAAGGAGTTGGAAAAGCTGAAAGGCTGTGTGTGTGCAGGAACACCCTGACTCCCCGGCTCTCTTCATGTGAATACATTAATTCATTTACCACTTTCGAGGTCGCCAAACCCAAATATTTGCCTCTGCACATATTTAATATTTATGATGACGAAAGCAAATATTGCCTGTTGGATTGAGTGACACAGAAAGGTCAAGCTCTGGGCTTGGCCAGAGAGGGCAGGAAGGAATGTTCCTGGTGTGTGTGCGAGGGTGTAAATGTGTGTGTGTGATCCCCTGAGAGAGCCAATCCACATCATAGGAGCAGTACACACTGCTCTGTTTGCCCTGAAACACACATGCAAATATGACACGGGTCAGTAAACAATTTACTTGAATTTGTGTATTATGGATTTGTGAGCTTGCATTTCAACTTGTCTCCTAACAGGCCGTGTTGGTGAGAGCGCGCATGTGGGTTTAAACGAAGGGGGAGCGTGTTAGCCTTTGGTTATATGGATGTATCCGGGTTTACGTGTATTCGGATATACTGTGCTGTCTGTGTGAATGTGAGTCTACATCTTTGCATGTATGCTGTCCAAGTGCACGTGTTCCAATGAGGTGATCCATTAGGGAGGACAGTTTTACGAGCTGGTCTCTGATCTGGATCACCTCAGATGAGATCCTGTTTCCTTTGGAATGATCTCCCTCACAACTGATTCCGGCTCAAGGACTGCATGACTAAATAGTGCATATCTAATCTCTTTTGAACTGCAGCCTCATAGAAACGGCCTCAAATTCGAATATCAAGTTTGCCAACAAGCTCTACTTTCCGATTAAGTTGCACGTATATTTTGTAAATTTATAGCGCTTTGCTTTGGAGCAGATTTGCAAGATGGCATGTAATAAAAGACTTCAAGGGGCACTTCCAAATGTATCCGCTCAATTGCTTCTCATTTTCTACAAATTAACGTACACACACGCATTCATTTTATGCGTGAAATGGATGGATGTTAACTCAGCACACGTCAAGTTTGTTGACATCTGCAACCCATCCAACTATCGAGAAACCTCACGTTGACCTCGAAGACCAAGAGGGATTGAGGAAGCCAAATCAGCAGATCCCTTATACACACAGATCACCTCTTCACCTCCCTACCCCTATCTGCCCACATTTTTGCCTTTTATCCTTTCTTTCATACGAGCTTTCTTTCTTTTTGCCCTTCCTTCTTTCACCTCTGATAAGTTATTGTTCAAATTTGTGGAATGTACACAGACCAGTGGTCTCAATGAAGTGTCATTGTTCGGGTTTTTGAAAGGCACTCTGCGCTCTTTTTTCCCCCGTTCCTTTGGATATGAGTAAGGGAAGAAAGGGCCTTCATGGTAGGAGTGATAAGAGTCATTTACTGACAAAGAGACAAAAAGAAGAAGAAAGAAAGACAGAAAATCTTGAGACAATATTTGACAGTGATTCACCCACAGTTTACACCACCAAGGAGAGATATGGACTTAGTGACCTAGTCAAGTGGAAAGCAGGTGTGAGGGCTGACCGAATTCTATGTGTTTGAAAGTGTTCATGTGCATGCCAGAAAGAGATAAAGAGGACAGAGGATTTTTTTTCGCTGCCGTGTAACATGTACATGATAATTCCAACGCACTTACCTCACTTGCGTGCAATTACATCTCAGATATAACAAGTCTTATGTGATAATGGCAGAGGAAAAGAACAAAAATGGCATTTCACTTTTCACACACCACTGACAGCAAGTTATTCACAAGGAGGGAAAAAAAAGACGGTCAATTAAAGTCTTTCTGCAGCCACTGTGACAACCCAGGGGACCAATAGCAAAGAGTAATGGAGACAGAGACAGCGAATGACTGAGCCCTGCGTGGACTCAAAGGACTCATCATATTAAAGCCCTTCATATTGGTAAAGATGGATGGACAGATGAACAAGTGGATGGATAAATGGGGGGATGGACTGATTGATGGATGGTTGCATTGGGTGGATCCAAAAAGGAGGCAGGCATAAAGCAGCAGAAGAGCATGACTGTGCACGACATAAGCTGAGTGCTTCCACTGTGAATTAGGCTAAAAAGAATAAGAACAAGTCAACTGCTGATGAAGTAGGAAGTGAAAAAAGAATGGACTTTACATATTTGAGAGCAGATCAACAGACAGACACAAGAGAGATTATGTAACTTATACAGGTACCGTGTTTTTTCAGGTTTTGTCTCAGTAGCGCGTCGCACAAACAAACAGATAAAAATCAGAGGAAAAGAAAAACACAGACTGACTGCACCTTCAGTACAGGAACAGAAGAAGCCTATTCTAAAGTACATGAAAAAAAGACAACAATCCTCATTTTCTTCATGGGACAACAACTGAAAAAATATGGAGCTGTGGATATGTTGAGTGGGTAATTAAAACAAAAAAAGACTATTTTAGTCACTTTATGTAGAATAAAAAAGTATAAAATACCTGCTTTTGAAGGTCAATGGCATGCTCATAGTAGTGGGGTGTACCATGGTGGCCAAAGTCTGGCAGCTGGCAGCACTCCCTCTCTTCTTTTGTCCGCTCGAGCCATTTGATGCCATTGAAACAGGGCAAAGGCAGAGAGTTTGAGAGAGCAATAGCAAAGTGTTAGTGTTAAGGTGCAGAGCAGCGTGATGCAATGTGAGACAGAAGCTAAACGAGCTCTCTTTGGTTTGTATGTGGACTCTACTCCCTAAACTCTCACCCAGTTATTAACTTATCTGACACCCTCCTCTTCATTATCATCATCATCATCATCCATTGATCCTTCAGGTCAGTTCTTTTATTTTGAATGAAAGCTTAGGAGAAGAGGGAGGGGGTAGTGGGGCGGGGGACTAAACGATGTTTTTAATGCTTTAAAAGTTCCACACCTGCGAGTGCAAGGACAGCTTGAAACCTTATCTCCTGCGCTTTGTGTATCTCCCTTTTCTTTTGGTGCGGGATATGAACAAATTGTGCATTGTGTTTAGGCAGGGGCCAGAAGGATTTCGAAGGAAGGAAGCCAGCGAGTCCAGGCTCTGCACAGCAGTAGCCTGAGACGGGAGCTCAGGAGTGATTCCATGTGTAAGATTCCTTCCTTCTCACGGACAGTGCTAATGAAGTGTGTGCACCCTTTGTTAGACGGGCTTAGCGTTACGGCAAGCATTTACTGCACTGACGCTAGGCCAGAAAGTTATTATTTAAAGTCTTTTGTGATATATATACTTCACAAAAAATAATAATAATAATAAAAAGAACAAGAAACATGGAAGGGATGAATCTAAGCTAAGGCCATGGAATACATTTTGAAGTACTTTTTTTCTTTTTTTCTTTTTTTTATACATTTCTTGAATTGTATTAAATATAAACGTATGCAAGTGGGAGTACATCAGCATAGAGTTATCAGAGTCTTTATCGGAGTCCATATCCACTGTCATGCTCTCTTGCCTCTGCTCTGCTGAATGCAGATGAGGGGGGGAAATTAGCCAGTGTGGGAATATCAGAAGAGACAGATACCCGTGTCACCATGTAGCCTAATAGAAAGACTCCTGTTTTCAATTATAGCCAGCTGTAATGATAATGCGATGTGAGCAGCAAGACAATAGTACAACTGCTGCTCTACAAAGTCGCTGAGAGGCAGTGTGGAGGGGGAGACGGGAGGACAGAGGGGAGGGGCTGTTGAGCTGATAAGCTGAGGAGGAGGCAGAATGATGGGAAGGGATGCACTGGAGGAGCAAAGTAGTAAAGTGTGAGGAATAAACCTGGTGTTTTGACATCTTTTTAAGGACATTCACACACTGTCATGTGAGAAGAAGGAAGAGGAGCAAACCTAAATCAAACATGCACAAAGATCTAAATAATGGCTTAAAGGGTACTTTAGAGAGTACTGTTGCTGTATCTTGTCAGATAGAACACAGACAAATCACATCCACAAATGAGGCACTCCAGCTGTTGCTGTTTTGTTTCCTTTTCTCAAATCTACTGTGTTGACTTCTGTTATTACTGCTGCCAAAGTCTTCATCGCAGTTCTCCTAGGGCCTGGAGAAGCTACCAAGTAGATTCAAACACAGCAAGCTTCCAGCTCTCTCAACCTATTTTACTCCCACTCCACACTCTATCTGTCTTGCTAACCCTAGCGTGACCCAAACATGCGGCCAGTGAGTTCGATGTGTTTTCTATGGACATACAGAGAAGGTATGGAGGCTCCAAACCAAACCTCAACCATGCCAGGCCTATGAGGGAAGGAGGGGCCCCTTTTTGAGGAAGTCATCACAGAGTCCAAATAACAGGGCCATCTCTGCCTGGGGCCCGCTGTCAGGCCAATGATCGATGGCCTCAGCCTCAGATGCCTGCCTTAACTGGCCAGTGGTGAACAAAGAGGGGCAAATATAGAGACAGAGAAGGGGTCATCCCTACCACTGAGGGACTGACAGTCAGCCAGAGAGAAGGATGGAGGGAGGACAAGAACGAAGGAGGGAGGGAGGTAGTGTAAACCCCAGCATGTTGATTGCTAGTCTCCTCTTTGATTCAAAAAACAGACATGTCGTGCTGTTTTATTTCGTTTGTAACATGTCCAGAAATCTCCAGCACTGAGACAGCGCTACATTTTAGTGATTGCAGCTCCCACAGCTGTGGCCACAGGAATGTAGCCTGCGCTCCTCGCCTCCTTCCTTTCCTCTCCATCTTGCTGTCTATCTCTTATTAAAGTCGTCTCTTGTTTCCTCACCTCTGTGCCTACCCTCATTCTCTCAGTCTTTCTGTCCTGAGGTGATGACTCTGGCTCTTGTGTCCCTGATTAACACTGAGGGACATTTTACCAAGAAGGCCATCTTCCTCCTCTTCTCTCCTCTTTCCATTATTCAACTTAGCTAGCATCTGTCTGAAGGGGGCTAAGCCCAGGCTAAGAGTACAGCCCGAGGTATAAGCTTTTCCAGTGGCCTGTTCTTGACAAACCAACTTCAGTGGCCAATGTCTCCCTTTAGCAATATCCCATCAGTGAATGAGAGAGGGGAAAAAAACGATTTTCAGCCAGTCCTCTGTCCCCTTCCAGTTGACAGGGCATAGCTTATTTTAAAGGGTTTTAACAATCACTACTTTCCTTCAGCTGTGCCAAATGAGACTGACGAGACCCAAGCCCGACTCCAGATGTGCACAATGAGAAAAAGGCAGTGTTATTGTGTCATCTGGCAATTTGGATTCTTTGAACGGTTTATGAACACGTCTCACAGAAAAGCCATGAAAATTGTCAATTAAATACAGTTTTGAGAGAACGGGGGGCATTGTTGGTAATAAGTGAGAGCTGAAGCCCTGCTTTGGAGGGAGAGGGAGGCCATTATGAGAGCAGATGAGCTGTGCTGCATTTGAGGCTCCAACACACAAGCACATACTGTTATCCCCCTGCTGTATATAAGTCAAATTAAGCTGAGTGAATGTATATGACCCTTCACCCAGTGACTCTTTTCTATCACCACTCTTCCTCGTCTTCACTTCTATTATCGTCTGAGCGTAGTATGCCTTTAACCACCTGTCAGTTGAACTGTTCCACATCTCCACCAACATAATTGAATGTGGTTTCACATGTGCATTCCTGTGTGTTTGTCCCTAAGAATCAAGACTGAATTTTTCTCTTATTTGTGTCTGTGAGATTGTCACCTCTCAACTGTTCATGAATACAGCCCATTCTCCTAAACCTGGTCTGTCCCTTGACTCTTCTTTAACACCCAGGCTGCTTATCCTCATACAGGTGAGAGTAAGGGGCATGAAAAACCTGTCAGAGGTTTATGTACAAAACCCAACCTGTTATCACAAAACTACAGGCACATTTTAAAGGTATAGAGGTTTAGGTTTAGGTTTAGGAAAAGGTCTTAGTTTGACTAAAAAATTCAGTTTCCTAAGAAAAACCCAACATTTTGAAAAAAATATGCCTATTAGGGCACACTGTGTGTAAATTCCTGATCAGGCATCCATATAAGACACATTGGTGATGGGTTCAGTCTTAATATTGCCTCACATGGTGTGTCAAAGCACCAGTACTAACGCTGACACCAGCAACTGCTACAGAACAGCAGGATTTAATATCCTGGGTCAATCTCTCAGACCTGATGCTGGAAATGTATTTCCACAACTTTCATCTAATGAGACAAAATTACAATGTCAGGAAACAACAGGGAGCAAACTGACACTTAAACTAAAACAGTTTTGAATTTCTGTTATTAAATGCAGTTAATCTTAACCTAAGCCATTTTATTCTCGCAGAGGTGCATGTAAGAACCCCAATGTCTGACTAAAGCCACACGGTGCTGGAGACTGGTCAGCAACCCCCTGGAAACCAGCAGTCGCTAGGGAAAATGTGTATTCGCTGAATCCAAACCAACTTACCAATGAAAGTTTTAATTTAATACAGTTGAATTTCAGAATGTAGCAGTTGCTAAAGGTCACAAGGACTTTTGCATAAACCACACAGCGAATTTCCAGCAGTTTGAATGTTTCTAAGGCGCACTGTGTTTCCTGCTGTGTGCTGTCTGTGAGAAAGAAAATCTACAGATTACATCGCATCCTGATTCTCCCAGGATGGGATATAATGGCTTCAGTGTAATAACATTAAAAATCCAACATTTTCATTCAAATGCACAATAAGCTCACTTTATACTTTATTGTTAAGTTTTGGTAGTTGGGATTACAAAGATACACCAAATTAGCATATTACTGAAGAACTACTTATACGCCATAAAGTAATTGACAATTTAATTGTTTAAAGAGGAAGTTACCTTAAAAACACAAAAGAAAAAACCTCACTCGTCAGTGTAAAGTACATAATGATAAATGAATCTGTCACTAGTTTACTTTACAGGCCTTTAATCTGGTTTAGACACTGAATAAGCACCTTAAGGACGTCGACATTAATTAATGATCCTCTGGAGAGGTGACCAGGGCAGCCAATAATTAAAGCTGTTTTTCCTCACCGTGTACCTCACAAAGATTCCAGTCGTTTATGTCCTCCTCCTCCTCATGTTCTTGTAACACTGATTTCTTTGAGGGTAGTATTATCTTTGGTCATTGTATAACTTTCTTTAATAATCACGAACATGCTGTGCTGTAATACGTATGGTATCTTCCTAACTAGTTCAACAAGTTGCAGTGGATCTTCTTTCTCTCAGAGGTCCAGACAGAGATAATTAACAGGAAGGAAATGATTCAAGTCTGTGCAACAGTGAGGATGATGTCTAGAGGAAATGACCACCGATGACCAACAGGAGACGACATATCTAAGTTCGAAAGGTCGTGTGTACGTGTTTGTGAGGTTGATGCCTAAGCGTGTCTGGCAAAATGTAAGCTTTGCTCATGACTTTATTCCACTCAGGTATATGATATAATTTAATGAACAGTGTGCACTGAAGCATGTCATGACTAAGTCTGAATTCCATCAGAGAAACATGATGCCTTCAAGAACCAGCAGTGCACTTGATAAAAACAGGATGTGTGGTGAAATCATTGACTGTGCCTCTATGCTGAGTACCACCCCGGCAGGGAAGTGCATTTTTAAGAAAATGCTCTCATTACCTGAATTTAGCACCCTCACTTATTTTAAAAGTGTAGACCTGGTACACTGTGAGAGTCAAAAGTTAGGTTTGGTGAAAATGGTTACTGATCCCTGATGTAATGACATAACTACATCGCATCTACATTCTTAACGGTGGAACAAAATGTACTTTGGGATCATTCGCTGTATCTAAGATATTATCTGATTTTCCTGAAAGAACTTGGAATCCAGTTTCAGTTCGAGGTACATGGTTGTTTATCCCTTTATTGTTTTCTGTCTCTCTCCATTCCAGCTGCTTACATTACATTCGTCTGTGTAGCTACAAAGCTGCAGGTGGGCAGCATTAGAATGCTGAAGGAGGACTGCTGATCAGATTCGATTTTGCAGTCGGTCGGTGCATTCATCAGTTCGTGCGTGTTTGTGTATATGTGTTTGTGTGTGGCAGATCATTTGGTCCGCTGCTTTAAGACAAAAGGGGCCCTGGTCCAGTTTACTCCCATGGGTAGGGTACCTTTTACCTAAAGACAGAAAGAGAAAATGACACCACGCAGCTTGTTGGGCTCTCCAACATTCACTCCTCCACACTACTTTATGGGAGGGTCAAGGTAGTTAACCAGCGGCAGGCGTTCAGATGGGTTCTGCTCTGACTTCAAACAGGGAACATTATGGGCGTGTACGCTCACAGGATATTGCACTGTAAGGCCACTGAACACGGCTGAGTTTGAGAGAGGAGGCTTTGTATTGAGCCCATTAGAGTCTTAAACCGATACTAATGAAGCCGTTTCCTGTACAAACGGAGCGGCTCAAGGGAAACTGGTTCGAGTTTTTAATAAGACCTCTCCAATCCCAGTTAAGATGCTGAATTTTTTTATCTGGGTACTGAGTGGGTTAGTACCGGTTCCAAGCCGAACCTCCCTTTGGAAAAGTTAATTACACATGATTAATGGAGCGTTTTCCTTCCAATGATATCTGTGACAGCACAAAGCTGTCGTAAGGCTTGTCAGGCCCAATTCGAGCTGAATAAGTATTTATGTGATCGCATGTGATGGGCCTCCTCTCACCAGCACCAGCCCTCATCAATCAAGCCCTGCTGCTCGCAGTAGTGGGAAATTGGTCTATCAGCGCGGCTACCCCCTCCACCCCCGCTGCCACCACCGCCACCGCCACCTCCCTCCCTCCCCATTCAATCAGGCCTGAGGCTACAATGCTTCTTTAGCTCTTACTTCTGACCAACGCAGGGGTCACAGGGGGGAAAGTGGGAGCTAGAGCTGAGCCCATCCATTACAGCTCTTGTTTCTCTCGGTGGCAGCCGGACGACGGGATTCTATTAAGAGCTCCGTCTATTCAGCACTGAGATTACACCAGGGCCCTCTCTCCAAGCACACCTCACCACCAACCCCCGAGCCCTCACCAAAACCCTATACCCACCCTCGGGGCCTTATAGCCCTCCCCACCACCACCACTGCCACCAGCCCACCTCAGCTCTGTCGTGCTTCCCCTCCCTGGTTCCACCCCCTTCTACACTTCCCTGCTAGTGTTTTTTTCTTTTTCTTTTTTTTTTAAACAGCCAGAATGACAATAATCACAGAGAGAAAGATAGAAAAGAGAAAGAGACAGAAAGACAGGAGGAAAAGCTTGGGTGAGAATGAGAGCAGACACCCAACATGAACCTGCTCCTGCTTGGGATGTGGACAAACACACCGTCTGCCTGTCCGAACAGGATTTGGCCTAGGAGCCGCACACGCTTAAAGGGAATGTACACGCACATACACACACATCCAGAAGGCATAAGCACACCCTCCATCTCAAACAGACACAGAGCTTCAGCACCTGGCTTGGAGATGGGGACAATCTTCCCTTCAGTATAAACATACTTAGATGGGTAAAATCACAAACGCAACTCTCCTGCAGTTACGTCGTAAACACCCACCGGCACCAGATCAAACTGCCACTCCTAAAATGTTTAAGAAGCTCGTTTATCTCCCGCTGGCCTGAAGAGACTCTTCATTTACTTAATATGTGTTAGCTCTTGAGAGAGAGAAAGAGAGGGGAGTGCTGCTGGGGTCGCGCCCCGGCCTGGATGGATGGGGGTCTTCCTGTCAAGGAGAAGGAGAGAGACAGCGCTCCTGTCAAACAAACAGAAATTTAATACGTTGCTTTCTATCAGGATGTCCACAGTGTGTACATACTCTCTTGGGCTTGATTATGAATAACCCCTTCTATCTTATAAACAAGTGGAGTGAAGACATTCATCAGGGATAGAGAGGTAAGGGTGTGAAGGTGGAATGTTCCCTCCTCCTATGAGAGCCAACTGCTGTATTTCTGCAATGAAGGGGATGATAGAGAGCAAAGTACATCAGAGAATGGACCAAAAAAAGCTGAAAAAAGGGATGGATGTAGAAAGCTCTAGGGCAGAAGAAGCAAAGAAGGATTATCATTAAAGAAGCGAAAGGAACGAACAGACAGGAGGAGGAAATGGTTTTTTGTTTGCATGGAGAGGGCACTCGGGGTGGGGCTGTGTGTGTGTGCGGTTTCACTGCATGGTTTGGAGCTTGGCAGCTTGCATACGGGTTAACAGGATCGGAATGCTTCTTCAGTGGCAGCGTAATCAGCACCAACTTCCTCTAATTCAGAAACCCTAGGCCTCGTTCTCCGCCTCTTTTGTTTCAGCCGGTGCTGTGCTGACAGCATGGAGGAAGCAGCCATCTGACAGTCAGGGGAGATGTTGAATGTGCATAAACATGGTTTCCAGGGAAGGAGAAAGAGAGAGAGAAACTGACAAACTTCTGGGTGATTATTGTGTCTGTGTGTTGATGGCCGCTCGAGCCGTCTGTGCACCTAGATATGCGTGGACTTGCTAGTGTGTTTTGGCGGTGTTTTGCACACATTGCCGGCCTCTCCCAGGGGAATAAAAAAGCAAGACATGAGTGAAGGAGGCCGTGTGAGGGCTGCTAGCTGCCAGGCCAGTCATCTCCAGCTGCCAGCCTGAGACTTTTGTCTTTGTTAAATGTTGTGTGACAATGAGATTTTCCAAAGTGCCACCAAGATAAAGAAGTGGATCGAGAAGGGTGGAGGTGGGAGGAATGTGCTTGGTGGGGGTGGGGGGCTCTGATAAGAGCTGAGATGGTCTGGTCATAGTCCAGCAGCCCTTCATCACCGCCGCAGCCCCAGATATATCTCCTCTGTGTCTCCGAAGCACTCACATACACACCTTCATCATTATGTCTCTCTCACGCCTTCACAAACTAATACACATACCCAACAAATGCACCCAATTTCAGCACACACACATGCGAATACACCTCTATTCCATCACTACGGCTCTAGATCCTCAATCGATCCTCACAGCCCCTCGGCCCCTGCCAGACACCTGCAGGTGATTGATCCCCAAATCAGTCCCTCACAACCCCAGTGCCATAAAAACCATAACAACCCATCATAAAAGCTGATTTATCTTCACCTAGTGCCGGGCCACACAGTTAGAATATTAACCCAAAAGTGTATGACACCAGAATGATTGGTTTGGAATTGAATGAACTTGGGGAGTATCGACGAGCTTGTCTGATGGGTCATATCAAGTCTGACTACTGAAATGTGCCAAGTGAGATTGCAATCTCTCAAGCCGGGGCCTTCTAGAGACTTATAGACAAACATGGAGGAGTTTTGTTGGACTCGTTGCAGTTGTTCATGTAAGTCTGGCTCTGTGTCTGGATGGATTTCAATAAAATCACACATGTATTCAAATGTATTAATAAAGCAGACTGATTAATTATGCGCAAGCTCCTGTTCACGTTTATCATGAAGCAATGCTTCAGTTAAAACCAGAGCTGATATGATTTTACACTGACTTGAAAATGTAAGCTTATCATATATAAGCATGGTGGCTCAGCGGTTTGCACTATTGGACCCTGCATTCTTCTGTGTGGATGCTGTTTTTTTCTCCTGCCATTGAAAAAAAAACATGCGAGGTTAATGCTGTCTACCTCGGCCCAGGGCCCACTCACAAAAAAAAAAGTTTATTAAACTTTAAAGGTTCACCGCCTTCTTAAATAAAGACTTAACAACAATACGTCAACGGCATCACTTTGCTCCAGCCTTGTAGATATTTTATCGTAAAAGCGAGCGACGGAAAGGTTGCATACAATATGAACAACGCATCACTGAGTCTGCTCGACATGACAACCGTTTTTTCTCCGCTGTTTTTGTTTTCGAGTTTTTCTGCGTTGTTTTCGTGTGCGTCCGTCCATGTGTGTGTTCCTGCAGAAAATTGTGCCCAAGCCACATTTTAATGAAAGCTCTGGATCAGAGCGATGCCAGAAGCATGGTGTTCTGGCAGCAGCATCAGCATGTGCCCTGTACTCCACAGTGCAACAAGCTCCTGGGTTAAATATAATCCCAGTCTAACTCAGGGGCCTCTTTGATGCTACTGAAAGCCAGTGAAGCCTTTAATGGGAGCCACTCCGTGTTCCTGTGTTATGTGTGAGCCGCTCAGCTTTCCTTCATTTTAAGGTTGTTGCAACTGATTTGTTGTTTTCTGAGCTAATTCTGACTTTAATCATGTCCACGTACGCTGTGCTGGTTAGCAGATTCCTATGCCTGCATGTGCGTGTGGTCCAGGTATTCCTGTTTGGGGGATCGAAATGTGTTTAGAAAGCCACATTACTGGGACATGTCTTCCTTACAGGGACTAAGTAAACCTGAAAACATAAGTCTTTTGGGTTTTTTGAGATGAATAGAGGTTTTAAGGTTAGATTGGAGTGAAGCAGCAGTTATATTAAAGGTTAGTGAAAATCTCCAGGAAATGTAAATCAGTGTAATATCCTCTTGAGTCACAACTATGTGGGTTTCTATATATGTCATGACGAACAGACACTTCCACAGTCTGCTTACATAAGAATATTTTCCTCCTTTCTCACTTTTCAGTTTTGACTGCTTGCAAAGTTAGAATATAAAAATAGTCATTATACACTCATGTTCCCCTCTTTTTTTTCTCTCTGCAACACAACAAGCACTCCCCCCCCCCCCTTCAGTTTGAGAAAAAAAAAACTCCAATAAAAGCAAATACGCAGAAGAAACAGCGTGCCTGTGTTTGATCTGCTGCTGTGTTTTTTTAGATTTCTGAGCAGTATCGACCTATTTTCAGTTGTTTCCTGTTCAGAATTGAGTTAGCTGTTATCACAAGGCTGTCGGGATCATTTTCTTCAGTTGCAGCGAAAAGCTGTAACGTCCTTGTCTGATATCCACCAACATTAAAATATTAGCCTTCCAATTGGACACAGTGCGTCAAAGGCAGCTTGTCACAGTGTTACAACTGAGTTCTGACTTTAAACGTGAGAAGAGAGCTCAATAAATGTAATGAATGTGTGACACTTGGACATCTGAAGTGCCGTGTTCAGTTCCATACCACTTTTACCTCTTGTACATAAAAAGCCTCTTTTAAAGATGATATCTATGAGCGTTTTAGAGCCAATTTGTTCCCCCTGCAGCAAAAGGCAACATGCTCTAATTACCTCCCCCCACCTTCTCCACTGAGGCTGGAGGTGGAGGTGGTGGGGAGGTGTTTAAGTTTCCAGTCTGTCCCATGCGTATGGGAGCTGTGTGCCCACTGAATTTATGTTTCACAAACCTGACCTTTGACACTTGTGCAGCTTTATCGCACCCAATAGCCCAAATACAGTGTGTCCCTATATGCCGAGGCTCTGCGAAGGAAGTGTCTGTGATTACCACAATCTGTACTACTTTGTGTACATCACTGCCAGCCCTCAGCCCCGTCTCCACTTCTCTTCCGCTTGACAGACTCCCAAGTCACTTCGGCCGCCATTACTTCCTTCAAACAACACCATCAGGTTGCTTAAACCCAGTTAGCTTGGCATCTTATCTAATCTCACATTCGCCCTCTACTCAAATTGTCTGAAACAGTGTAGCCCCTTACTGTCTCCTAGTAATATCTTGTTGTTGCTTGCCCTGCTGAAATCTGTCTTACGCCTGTGTCAGCGTACTTTCAGCACAAAAGCTGAGAAAATGTTAAGTTCATTTATTCTAATTAGATGGTACAGATACCAGTGTCTGTGTTGAGCCCATATATATGAAGGTTGTAGCGCTTCAGGTTCTGCGGCAGAGATTGCTTCTCAGTTTTTTTCACGTTTTGTGGTAATTCTGTTATTTTTGTATTTTGGAAATGATTCAAGCTCATTTTTCTTTCATTTAATGTTCTGCGCCTCGACTGAGAAATGCGTGAGTAAACCCACTCATACGAGCATCGCGTCACTCAGGGCATAAGGCTTGGCGTTACTTCCCAGTTTTGACACCTTCAAACTTTAAAGTGTGGACTTCAAAACGATTAAAAAAAATACACCTCCCCACAAGAACACAAATGAAAGAACCCTCTACTCTTAAAAAAAAAAAGAAGAAAAAGGAGTGCCCTGGATTATGAGCTCAAAGAGAAGCACAGACAGTGCAAAAGCGAAAAAAAAAAAAGACCATGTGCTAATTCAGCAAACACGCCGGGCTTGTTCCTCGCAGGCCGCAGAATTTGTCAAGAAATCATCTCTCGCTCTCTCTGCCGGAATGCCTGCCTGACCCCCGGCAAATGAAAATAATCCAAAGTAATTAGAAGTGAGCTGGTTTGGTCCTGAGAGCCCCAGGGCGGCCGGGTAAACATGGCGGAGGGTCCGGGAGGGGCCAGAAGAGAGGAATGGGGGGGCGGTGGAGGAGGGAGGGTGCTGACCTTGTCCACATAAAGCAGTGATTTATGAAGTGCAGGGCACAGCAGCAGGGCTTCTGTCTTCTCCCGCAGAACCAAATTACTGAGGTGGAGATTAACACGCCGCTCACAACGGGCCTACTTCCAGGCCCAAGGAAATTTTTTTATTTACATTTTCTCCTTTCATTTCCTTCGCCGTGTTTTAATGCTAATTGGCATATACACTGGGCACCGTGCACATCCTTTATTAATAAACGGTCTTGAAACTGCGCCACTCATTCTCCTGTGCGCACCTATTGGCTGATGAATGCGCTATTTAAAAGAGAAAGCCGCGGAGTGTTGTGCCGTCTGGAGGCTGACGTCTCGTTGAGCCCCGGGTAACTTTTTTTTTTTTTAACCACTTGATTAAATCGCCCCACATTTAGGCAAAAATAAAATGCGCGGGGAGGGGAAGAGATGGTGGTGGGGTGGGGGCCATGTGTATATAAAGTCGCGATGGAGACTTAATGCAGCTTTTCGCCGTGTCAATAGGAGATCTCGTCATGAACAGTGGAACTATTTCATGTGGATTTGGCCGCGATATTTTCTTTCTCTCCCCTCTCTCTCGCTCTCTCCTGAAGGATGTGCTGGAATGCACCACACAGGCCTTCCCAGTGTTTCCATGTGGCCCCTCGGCTGCAGCGGGTATAGGCTCTCCAAGCTCGCTTGCTCCTGGAGTCAGTTTGCAACCCACACGGGAATCCCCCCCGCACCCCCTCTTCTCCTGCATGTCCCATCTGACTTCGCAGAGCACCGAAGCTTAAATCACTTTTCCTTTTTTTTTCTAAATAGAAGAAAATGCTGAAAAGTTATTTAATGGATTTAAAAAAGAAGAAGAAGGAAGTGTTTTAGCCATGAAGTGTTTAACGAAGCCGAATCTCAGATAATATATGAAGCTGATTGATCTTAAAAACAAAAAGTGTCTACATGCATGTATGAATTTGTCTTTGCGTGACCGAACTCCTAAAAACAAACAAGAAAGCCGCAAGCAAAAAAAAAGGCCTGTTTGAGCAATATGAGCCTCCTTTTCAAGAATTTCACAGCACTTTAAACATTATCCGGATGCTGTACGTTTTAAGCAACCCCCCCCCCCCAATCAAATAAGTATGAAACGCTGTGTTGCATGATATAGTCGGAACTAACATACCCTGAAGCCTGCGCGTGTTTGGTTTGTAATTTGTTGATAAACAGCTTTTCCACAGCGCCATCCCACCGTTTGTCACAATCATTATGACAAAGGCGTGGAAATTATTCAGATAAAACGGGTCCATTTAATCCGGGCACATCAGAACGGCGTTTACGGCAAACAAAATATAAATTAGAGCTACGACTCGCAAATCATTCTCGCGGTTTATTAAAGGAACAAGTGTTTTAAATTCACCCCCGTCGGTCTCTTCAGCGCGGACTCCAGAGCTTTTTTATGGCAGCTCGTTCAGGTGATTATATATTCAAGCCGTACACATCTTTCATGGCCCACATAGCATCTACACGCCTTGTTGTGTAGATGTTTTGCGCACAAGATTGAAAGTCAACAAAAAAAAGTAGACTGATAGCAAAGCAGGCATACTGGGCACTTTTTTTATTATTATTTGTAAATGATTTTTTTTATTGTGTTACTATTTTGTTGCGTGACAGCTGGAGTCAGTTTTCCCCTTTGCCAAAATATCCACACAAACTTAGATCGCTTGGATCTGTAGAGATAACGCAGTGGAGCTGCTGAGCGCTGTCATAAAGAGATATTCAAGTCACCAAATTATACGTCACAAATTTGCAGGGTTTTATTCTGAATTTGATTGTGTCGTGAGGGATTTTATTATGAAATGACAAAAGTCCGTGCTGGGTTTAGCTCACTTGACAGCAGCAACAAATCGAATCGTCTAATTGGTTTTTTAACTCTCGAGTCCCCACTCACACTTCTTTTCTGAAGTTCAGTTCAGCTGAGCACGCCATCTCCTGACTGGAGAAAGAAGTGCAGCTTTTCCTTCACGTGCCCGCGCATGGAGATGGGGAGTGGGTTGGTAGGTGGGTCTGTGTGTGTGTGAGAGGGGGGGGGGGGTGCGGGGGTCATACCACCGTTACCCCAATTTACCCCCGGTGATACCACAAACTCCGCGAGTTTATCCTCTTTTTCTCACATTTCCTCCTTTTCACAAAAGCCCTCGCACTTCTCTCTCTATCAGGATCCTCGATCAGGACCCGGAGAGGCTGTGAAGCAATCACTTTCCCAGATTACTTGTATTTAATACACAATGCATCATAAAACAAATCCCTCATCCTGACAGGAAGAAAATAGAACAGCTCATTCGACTTGAGCTTTCCCAATTTATGGCTAAATTAAAAAGGGTTCCAACAATGGACAAGTCGAGGAGAGGCAGGAAATCAATGACCGGGCGGACCGGGGTCTCTCCTCGGTTCTCAAGGAGCGCGAGACGATGGGAATCGGTGGCCGGGTCCTGCCTTATTTACACATGATTTTTCCTGTCCTTCCTGCACATTTGCTCCGCGATTTCGCAAAACAATGGGTATTATCTGGGATGGAAGGTCAATGTCACAGTGTAAGGAGTTATCCATCATCATCTGCTCTCATCAGCCAAAGCCCCGCTCTCTCTGGCTTTATAAGCTGCCTAATAAACTCCGCTCACTGACAACAAGGACGTTTCTGTATTATTCTCTACCCTTGTCAGATTGTTCACGGTATCAGTTTCAGCTTTAAACTGAGAGATTTAAACACATACACACACATTCAAGTAATATAATGTCCAACATTTGGTCTCATTCTGATGGCAAAGCAGGTGCACGAAGGCGCACGCAGAGCTAAAGGGTTTTTTTTTTCTTCTTTTCTTTATTAACGCAGATTCAGAAACAACTAACCCGAGCTGATGTCTTCTTTTAGATTATTTTGAAAAGTAAATGTTTTGTGTATAAAATGTAGGGGTGAGCTTTGGAAAGCAGGTGAATAGGCCAGGATCCCATAATGTGGCGCATGGGCGCAATGGCTTATACGGAGATTCCCAGAAGATCTCAGTGTGTGGGAACAATCAGGCTGTTCATTATTATTATTATTATCATTATTATTATTATTATTATTATTATTATTATTATTATTCGTTCCCCCTGGCATGCAGCTCAAATCTGAATGATAAAGTAGATCAAACGTGTAACACAGCGGCCCCTTTAAATTCAGTTCTTCGGGTTAATAACGCCGTAAAACGCCGGAGTTGTCGAGAGGTTTAAGAAAAGGTGGATAATAATTCACGGCTTTGATGCTTATGTTCCTTCATTAAAGTGTGCAGAGTATGTGTGTATGTGTGTGTGTGTGTTTAGTTCATCCCTTTAGAAGCCCCCATCCCGACCTCTCCCTGACCCCGCTCACCCTCTCCAACCCCGGGCCCCTGTCACTTTAAAATTTACTGCGGAGAGGAGTCTCTTCTGACCGGGGACATGTGTAAAGACAGTCTTCCTGCTTGGAGTCCCCTCTTTTTTTCTTTTTTCTTTTTTTTTTTTTGGTATAAGGATGGATCATCCTTTGTTTTTATTGAATGAGAAACATCACACAAAGTATCCGCGAGGGGCAAAGTAGGGAGGCGATGCCTGAAATCTCCCCGCCACCCCCCAACCCGAATATCTCCGCTATCACACAGACGACACATCCCGACTGGCTGAAGAGGAGGAGGAGGTGGTGGTGGAGGGGTGGGGGGGAGAGAAAAATGAAAAGTTGAATGGCTACTAGAGGACACCTGGGTGCGTCAGGACAGGAGGGGTGACAAGAGAGGAGCGGACGAGTCGAGCGAAGCGCAGCGGTCTGCGAGAGAAAAAAAAAAGTTGGGATCAAGTTGATGCACCGGAGGGGATTTCAGTTCCGACGTCTGCGGGACAGCGAGGGGAGAAGCGCGGAGTCGGCGCTGTCTGTGAGACAGTGTAGTGAGAAGGGATTTACTTCTACCGAGCGAGCCGTGTGTGAGAGACAGCACACAGACACACACACAGACAGCGAGACAAGTCGACTCGTCCCGCGGATTGGAGACCTGAAAGGACCGAAAAACAACTGCACACCGATCTTTTTTTTTTTCTTTTAATATGTCCAAAAATCTGGAGAAGTCGTCATTAGCAAAATAATATTTTTCTACTTTTACTTTTAATTCCAAGGTCGATTTTTTTTT